>CM039680.1:256090635-256186943 GCA_022537955.1 Schmidtea mediterranea | reverse complement strand
GATGCTGCATTAATATTGCATTTGCAAATTAGGTACAAAATCCGTTGTTTTTTGGTCGTTTGGGGCTGAGTGTAAGTAACTACTTCCTTTTATTTCGAATTATTGGCGGGCTTCACCTTGGGGCGCTTAAAACTTAATTGCCTGTATACTTTACTTAATTTTCAGGTTTAACAAGTATTATTTAATTCAATTTGTTTTTAATTTATTTTTATTAACCAGTATATATTTATTTTTAATTTCAAATCATTTTTTGATTAGATTTAATCGGTTATATTATATTTAACAGATATATTTCGATAAGTGTGGATACTTATTTGCGGAATAAATAAACAAAGAGTTATAGTTATATAAAGCAATAAATGTTGCAACACGAATATTCAAATATGGCGAAAATACAATTCAATAGGGGCAGATCTAATACAATAAATGTATGGTCTCCTCCTGATTTCTAATACAATCCTTAATAACAATTTGGCACGAAAGAATTCAGTAGAAATTCCAACAAATAGAAGGGGAATTGAATTTTACAATTATAATATTAATATCTGAGATTAAAGGTTTTATTATTTACTTTCAATTTTAGATTTATTGATTTCATGGATGTCGACGACAAAAAAATTAATTATTGACATTTTTAGGAGTAATATTTAAAGAATTTTAAAGAGGATATTCAGTATGGTTTATAGTTATAATATGAAATTAATTAATTAATATCTATGGCGTTTAGTGACTGTTAATTAAATATTGAACAACCTATTAATTGAGAGAAAAATATGATATTTATGTTTGCCGAATTACAATAATTTTGTAAAATTTAATGAATTTTTGCGGAAAATCATTGGTTTTATTCAATTTTACTAATTTTTTGAAGAATATTTTTTTAGCTTTGAATTTGTTGCCCAGGACTCAAATGGGTGATTTTTAGATGGAAGAAACATGTGGGTATTGATAATGGTTTTATTAATTACTAGAGAAAATTATTTTATTGGTAAAATTCAGATTTTTATGATATTTTAAGAGAATTCAATTCGATTGAATACATATGGTAAATATATCCGAACGGACGCGGTTTTTAAGGGTTTTGAGTCGGTTTATATCGTTATTTATAAGGGTTATTTTTTATTAAAAAAATAATGAAGTATAAATTGGTACAAGGGAAATGTCATTTGAAGGGAATTGAATTGGTTAGCGAGTAAATTTTATGATATTTTTAAGTGGATCAATTGGTAAATATAGATTTTTTAAAGCGAAGGTAAATATTGTCTAATACTATTTAATTACTATATTAGTTAAATGGAACAGTTTTTAAAACTAATATTAGAATCTGAGCTACTTCTGTAGATTGCAGTTAGGACGGAAAAGTATCAGCTGAAATTTGTTTGTTATTCGAATTACTGGTAAAAGAGATAGCAAAAGCTCTTATTGGGGAAAAAATTTTTATCCATTAATTACGAATAAAACTGTTTTGTTTAAATGTTCGGGTTTATAATTATTGAACTTATATGTTAAACATTAATACAAAGTAAATGTAGTAAAAATAAGTTTAAAAAAAGAATGTAAAGAATTATAAAGCTTACTGGCTATTCTAATGTTTGGACTTTTCAAAATCGTAGCTAAAAAATAATTATTATAATACACTAATATTGTTATGTAACTTCTACAATTAGTGCATAATTACCGCAGTCCATAAACACAGTAAATGTGACATGTTTGAAGGAACTTGTCAAAGTCTTCACGATATGTCCATTGTACTGCGCTGATCGCTGAGCTCGATGAGATAATATTCGAATATATATCTTGCACTTGCGTTCCTTAATTTCTTATCCATGAAGTCTATGTAAATATTATAGTTATACACGAACCATACATTGAGTTAATCACAGACACTGCGATTCGTCGTATTTATACAACAATAAACCTTGAATGAAATATTTCTGTAATATTCATTGAAAAATTCGCGGTTTCCGGTGAAAGACATTGTCAAATCTGTGAATATATGAACGATTTGCAAATGTCTTAGCAAGTTGATGGAGGCGGAATTATTCACCCGGCTGGGCTGCGATTTATTTAGGATAAACAAGGCCCTTGAGAAAAAAGGTGAGTTATCATTTGATTTATATTGAAAATTGAATCATTTATTTCTCCTTTACACTCGAGGCTCAATGTTTTTTCTCTATTTAACATAACATTTCGGAACCGCCTCTATTAAACCGAGTTGATCTAGGATTAAGGGAAATAGTTAAAGAAATAATTTACCAGAAACGCGTTAGCAAAATAAAAATTATTTTTTCTGAAATTTAGTAAATTCAAAAAAAGAAATACAGTTTTTATTACAAATTTTTTGTGATATTTCAAAACCTTATATTGGGATGTCTTTCAACGTTTGCAGCCTTGTAAACCGGCGGATGCATTAATATGCATTTGCCAAATTGGTGACAAAATCCGTTGGTTTTTTTGCGTTTTGGGGCTGAGTTGTAGATAAACTTTACTTCCTTTTTATTTCCGGAATTTATTTGCGCTCACTTGGCTAACTTAATTGCCTTTATACTTTTAGCTTAATTTTCAGTTTTTTAACAAAGAAGTATATTAATTCAATTTTGTTTTAAATTTATTTTATTACAGTTCATATTTATTTTTATTCAAATCATTTTTTGATTAGATTTAATCGGTCTAATTATATTTAACAGGGATATATTTCGATAATTGTGGATACTTATTGCGGAAGAGTATAGTTATTAAAGCAATAAATGTGCACGAATATTCAAATATGGCGAAAATACAATCAATAGGGCCAGATCTAATACAATAAAATGTGGCTGATCTAATACCAATATAACGAATTTGGAGAATTCAGTAGAAACCAACAATAGAAGGAATTGATACAATGTAATATAATATCTTTGAATAAAGGTTTTATTATTACTTCAAATTTAAGATTTTATTGATTTCATGGATCAAGTCGACGACAAAAAAAATTAATTATTGACTTTAGGAGTAATATTTAAGAATTTTTAAGGAGGATATTCAGTATGGTTATTAGTATAATATTGAAAAATAAATAAATTATATCTATGGTTGACTGTTAATTTAAAATTATTTGAACAACCTATTAATGAGAAAAAATATTGATATTTTATTGCGAATTTACAATAATTTTGTAAAATTTAATGATTTTTGCGGAAAAAAACATTGGTTTTATTCAATTTTACTAATTTTGAAGATATTTTTTTAGCTTGAATTTGTTGCCAGACTCAAATTTGGTGATTTTAGATGAAACATGTTGGGTATGATTAATGGTTTTATAATACTAGAGAAAAATTATTCTTTATTGGTTAAAATCAGATTTTTTATTGATAATTTTAAGAGATTCAATTCGATTTGAATACACTATTTTGGTAAATATGATCCGAACGACGGTTTTTAAAGGGTTGAGTCGCGTTTAATATCGTTATTTTAATAGGTTATTTTTATAAAAAATAATACATGAATATAATTGCGTACAAGGGGAAAATGTCATTTGAAGGGAATTGATTTGGGTTAGAGTAATTTTATGATATTTTTTAAAGTGGATCTAATTGGTTAAATATAGATTTTTTAAAGGAGTAAATATTGTCTAATACTTATTTAATACTATATAGTTAAATGGAGTTAAAACTAATATTAAGAAATCTGAGCTACTTCTGTCAGATGCTAGTAGACCTGGAAAAGTATCAGCTGAAAATTTGTTTGTTATTCGAATTACTGGAAAAGAGGATAGCAAAAAGCTATGAATTTATCATTATTACGAATAAAACATTGTTTTGTTTAAATGTTTCGGGTTTAATATATTATGACTTATATGTTAAACATTAATACTAAGTAAATCTGGGTAGTAAGATAAGTTTAAAAAAAGAATGTAAAAGAATTATAAGCTTACTGCTATTTCTAATGTTGCGACTTTTCAAAATCGTAGCTAAAAATAATTTATTATAATTACAACTAATATTGTTATGTAAACTTCTTACAATTAGTGATAAAATTACCGCAGGTCATAACACAGTAAATGTGACATTGTTGAAGAACTTGTCCAAAGTCTCACTGTCCATTGTAGCGCTGATCGCAGCTTCGAGAGATATATCGAAAGTTAATATCTGCACTTGCTGTTCCTTAATTCTTATTCCATGAAAGTCTATGTAAAATTTTATAGTTATACCACGAACTCTCATTGAGTTAAGTCAACAGCACTGGCGATTCGTATTTTATACAACAATAAACCCTGAACTGATATTTCTGTAATATTCATTGAAAGAAATTCGCGGTTTCCGCTGAAAAGACATGTCAAATGCTTGATATATGAACGATTTGCAAATGTCATTAGCAAGTTGATGGAGGCGGAATATTCACCGGCTGGCGCTTGGATTTATTTTAGGATAAAAGCCCTGAGAAAAAAGGTGAGTTTATTTCATTTGATTGTATTATTAAAATTGAAATATCATTTTATTCTCCTTTACACTCGAGCTCAATGTTTCTCTAATTTAACATAAATTTCGAACCGCCTCTATAACCGAGTTGATCTTAGGATAAGGAAATATTAAAGAAATAAATTACCAGAAACGTGGTAGCAAAATAAAATTATTTTTCTGAATTTTAGTAAATCAAAAAAGAAATTACAGTTTTTATTTACAAATTTTTTGTGATATTCAAACCTTTATTGCGGATGTCTTCAAACAGTTTGCAGCCTGTAAACCGCGGGATGCATTTAAGATGCATGCAAATTGTGAAAAATCCGTTGGTTTTTTGCGTTTTGGCGGCTGACGTGTAATAAACTTTACTTCCTTATTTCGGAAATTATTGCGCTCACTTGCCTAACTTAATTGCCTTTATACTAGCTTAATTTTTCAGTTTTTAACAAAGTATATAATTCAATTTTGTTTAATTTATTTTATTAACAGTTATATTTATTTTTTAATTCAAATTATTTTGATAGATTTAATCGGTTAATTATATTTAACAGGATATATTTCGAATAAGTGTGGATACTTTATTTCGGAAGAGTATAGTTATTAAAAGCAATAAATGTGACGAATATTCAAATTGATGGCGAAAATACAATCAATAGGGCAATCTAATCAATAAGATTGATGGCTGATCTATACAAATATAACAATTTGGAACGAATCAGTAGAAATTCCACAAATAGAAGAATGGATTTTACAATGTAATATTAATATCTTTGAGATAAAGGTTTTATTATTTACTTTCAAATTTAGATTTTATTGATTTCATGGATGTCGACGACAAAAAAATTAATTATTGACATTTAGAGTAATATTTAAAGAATTTTAAGAGGATATTCAGTATGGTTATTAGTATAATATGAAAATTAATTAATTATATCTATGGGTTGACTGTTATTAAATTATTGAACAACCTATTAATGAGAAAATATGATATCTATGTTGCGAATTTACAATAATTTTGTAAAATTTAATGATTTTTGCGGAAAACATTGGTTTTATTCAATTTTACTAATTTTTGAAGAATATTTTTTTAGCTTGAATTTGTTGCCAGACTCAAATTGTGGTGATTTTAGATGAAACATGTTGGGTATTGATAATGGTTTTATAATACTAGAGAAAAATTATTTTTATTGGTAAAATTCAGATTTTTATGATAATTTTAAGAGAATTCAATCGATTGAATACATCAATGGTAAATATGATCCGAACGATGGTTTTAAAGGGTTGAGTCGGTTTAATATCGTTATTTAATAGGTTATTTTTATAAAAATATGAATATAATTGGTACAAGGGGGAATGTCATTTGAAGGGAATTGATTGGTTAGGAGTAAATTTTATGATATTTTTTTAAGTGGATCTAATTGGTTAAATATAGATTTTTAAAGGAGTAAATATTGTCTAATACTATTTAATTACTATATTAGTTAAATGGAAGTTAAAACTAATATTAGAATCTGAGCTACTTCTGTAGATGCAGTAGGACTGAGAAAAGTATCAGCTGAAAATTTGTTTGTTATTCGAATTACTGGTAAAGAGGATAGCAAAAGCTATGAATTTATCATTATTACGAATAAAACTTGTTTGTTTAAATGTTCGGGTTTATATATTATTGACTTATATGTTAAACATTAATACTAAAGTAAATCTGGTAGTAAGATAAGTTTAAAAAGAATGTAAAAGAATTATAAGCTTACTTGCTATTCTAATGTTGGACTTTTCAAATCGTAGCTAAAAAATAATTATTATAATTACACTAATATTGTTATGTAACTTCTTACAATTAGTGATAATTACCGCAGTCATAAACACAGTAAATGTGACATTGTTGAAGGAACTTGTCAAAGTCTCACTGTCCATTGTAGCGCTGATCGCGAGCTCGAGAGATATATTCGAATATATATCTGCACTTGCGTTCCTATAATTCTTATCCATGAAGTCTATGTAAATATTATAGTTATACACGAACCTCATTGAGTTAATCACAGCACTGGCGATTCGTATTTTATACAACAATAAACCTGAACTGATATTTCTGTAATATTCATTGAAGAAATTCGCGGTTTCCGGTGAAAAGACATTGTCAAATGCTTGAATATATGAACGATTTGCAAATGTCATTAGCAAGTTGATGGAGGCGGAATATTCACCCGGCTGGGCTGGATTATTTAGGATAAAAGGCCCTGAGAAAAAAGGTGAGTTTATCATTTGATTTATATAAAATTGAAATATCATTTATTCTCCTTTACACTCGAGCTCAATGTTTTTCTCTATTTAACATAAATTTCGGAACCGCCTCTATAAACCGAGTTGATCTTAGGATAAGGAAATAGTTAAAGAAATAAATTACCAGAAACGCGTTAGCAAATAAAATTATTTTTCTGAATTTAGTAAATCAAAAAAGAAATACAGTTTTATTACAAATTTTTTGTGATATTCAACCTTTATTGGGATGTCTTCAACAGTTTGCAGCCTGTAAACCGCGGATGCATTAATATGCATTGCAAATTGGTGACAAAATCCGTTGGTTTTTTTGCGTTTTGGGCTGAGTGTAATAACTTACTTCCTTTTATTTCGGAATTATTGCGCTCACTTGGCTAAACTTAATTGCCTTTATACTTTAGCTTAATTTTTCAGTTTTAACAAAGTATTATTTAATTCAATTTTGTTTTAATTTATTTTATTACAGTTATATTTATTTTTAATTCAAATCATTTTTTGATTAGATTTAATCGGTTAATTATATTTAACAGGGATATATTCGATAAGTGTGGATACTTATTTGCGGAAAGAGTATAGTTATTAAAGCAATAATGTGCACGAATATTCAAATATGGCGAAAATACAATCAATAGGGCAGATCTAATACAATAAATGATGGCTGATCTAATACAATAACAATTTGGAAGAATTCAGTAGAAATTCCAACAAATAGAAGGAATGGATTTTACAATGTAATATTAATATCTTTGAGATAAAGGTTTTATTATTTACTTTCAAATTTAGATTTTATTGATTTCATGGATGTCGACGACAAAAAATTAATTATTGACATTAGAGTAATATTTAAAGAATTTTAAGAGGATATTCAGTATGGTTATTAGTATAATATGAAAATTAATTAATATATCTATGGGTTGACTGTTAATTTAAATTATTTGAACAACCTATTAATGAGAAAATATGATATTTATGTTGCGAATTTACAATAATTTTGTAAAATTTAATGATTTTTGCGGAAAACATTGGTTTTATTCAATTTTACTAATTTTTGAAGAATATTTTTTTAGCTTGAATTTGTTGCCAGACTCAAATTGTGGTGATTTTAGATGAAACATGTTGGGTATTGATAATGGTTTTATAATACTAGAGAAAAATTATTTTTTATTGGTAAAATTCAGATTTTTATGATAATTTTAAGAGAATTCAATCGATTGAATACATATGGTAAATATGATCCGAACGACGGGTTTTAAAGGGTTGAGTCGGTTTAATATCGTTATTTAATAGGTTATTTTTATAAAAAATAATGAATATAATTGGTACAAGGGGAATGTCATTTGAAGGGAATTGATTGGTTAGGAGTAAATTTTATGATATTTTTTAAGTGGATCTAATTGGTTAAATATAGATTTTTAAAGGAGTAAATATTGTCTAATACTATTTAATTACTATATTAGTTAAATGGAAGTTAAAACTAATATTAGAATCTGAGCTACTTCTGTAGATGCAGTAGGACTGGAAAAGTATCAGCTGAAATTTGTTTGTTATTCGAATTACTGGTAAAGAGGATAGCAAAAAGCTATGAATTTATCATTATTACGAATAAAACTTGTTTGTTTAAATGTTCGGGTTATATATTATTGACTTATATGTTAAACATTAATACTAAAGTAAATCTGGTAGTAAGATAAGTTTAAAAAAGAATGTAAAAGAATTATAAGCTTACTTGCTATTTCTAATGTTGGACTTTTCAAAATCGTAGCTAAAAAATAATTATTATAATTACACTAATATTGTTATGTAACTTCTTACAATTAGTGATAATTACCGCAGTCATAAACACAGTAAATGTGACATTGTTGAAGGAACTTGTCAAAGTCTCACTGTCCATTGTAGCGCTGATCGCGAGCTCGAGAGATATATTCGAATATATATCTGCACTTGCGTTCCTATAATTCTTATCCATGAAGTCTATGTAAATATTATAGTTATACACGAACCTCATTGAGTTAATCACAGCACTGGCGATTCGTATTTTATACAACAATAAACCTGAACTGATATTTCTGTAATATTCATTGAAGAAATTCGCGGTTTCCGGTGAAAAGACATTGTCAAATGCTTGAATATATGAACGATTTGCAAATGTCATTAGCAAGTTGATGGAGGCGGAATATTCACCCGGCTGGGCTGGATTATTAGGATAAAAGGCCCTGAGAAAAAAGGTGAGTTTATCATTTGATTTATATAAAATTGAAATATCATTTATTCTCCTTTACACTCGAGCTCAATGTTTTTCTCTATTTAACATAAATTTCGGAACCGCCTCTATAAACGAGTTGATCTTAGGATAAGGAAATAGTTAAAGAAATAAATTACCAGAAACGTGGTTAGCAAATAAAATTATTTTTCTGAATTTAGTAAATCAAAAAAGAAATACAGTTTTTATTACAAATTTTTTTGTGATATTCAACCTTATTGGATGTCTTCAACAGTTTGCAGCCTGTAAACCGCGGATGCATTAATATGCATTGCAATTGGTGACAAAATCCGTTGGTTTTTTGCGTTTTGGGGCTGAGTGTAATAACTTACTTCCTTTTATTTCGGAATTATTGCGCTCACTTGGCTAAACTTAATTGCCTTTATACTTTAGCTTAATTTTCAGTTTTAACAAAGTATTATTTAATTCAATTTTGTTTAATTTATTTTATTACAGTTATATTTATTTTTAATTCAAATCATTTTTTGATTAGATTTAATCGGTTAATTATATTTAACAGGGATATATTTCGATAAGTGTGGATACTTATTTGCGGAAGAGTATAGTTATTAAAGCAATAAATGTGCACGAATATTCAAATATGGCGAAAATACAATCAATAGGGCAGATCTAATACAATAAATGATGGCTGATCTAATACAATATAACAATTTGGAAGAATTCAGTAGAAATTCCAACAAATAGAAGGAATGGATTTTACAATGTAATATTAATATCTTTGAGATAAAGGTTTTATTATTTACTTTCAAATTTAGATTTTATTGATTTCATGGATGTCGACGACAAAAAAATTAATTATTGACATTTAGAGTAATATTTAAAGAATTTTAAGAGGATATTCAGTATGGTTATTAGTATAATATGAAAATTAATTAATTATATCTATGGTTGACTGTTAATTTAAATTATTTGAACAACCTATTAATGAGAAAATATGATATTTATGTTGCGAATTTACAATAATTTTGTAAAATTTAATGATTTTTGCGGAAAACATTGGTTTTATTCAATTTTACTAATTTTTGAAGAATATTTTTTTAGCTTGAATTTGTTGCCAGACTCAAATTGTGGTGATTTTAGATGAAACATGTTGGGTATTGATAATGGTTTTATAATACTAGAGAAAAATTATTTTTTATTGGTAAAATTCAGATTTTTATGATAATTTTAAGAGAATTCAATCGATTGAATACATATGGTAAATATGATCCGAACGATGGGTTTTAAAGGGTTGAGTCGGTTTAATATCGTTATTTAATAGGTTATTTTTATAAAAAAATATGAATATAATTGGTACAAGGGGAATGTCATTTGAAGGAATTGAATTGGTTAGGAGTAAATTTTATGATATTTTTTAAGTGGATCTAATTGGTTAAATATAGATTTTTAAAGGAGTAAATATTGTCTAATACTATTTAATTACTATATTAGTTAAATGGAAGTTAAAACTAATATTAGAATCTGAGCTACTTCTGTAGATGCAGTAGGACTGGAAAAGTATCAGCTGAAAATTTGTTTGTTATTCGAATTACTGGTAAAGAGGATAGCAAAAAGCTATGAATTTATCATTATTACGAATAAAACTTGTTTGTTTAAATGTTCGGGTTTATATATTATTGACTTATATGTTAAACATTAATACTAAAGTAAATCTGGTAGTAAGATAAGTTTAAAAAAGAATGTAAAAGAATTATAAGCTTACTTGCTATTTCTAATGTTGGACTTTTCAAAATCGTAGCTAAAAATAATTATTATAATTACACTAATATTGTTATGTAACTTCTTACAATTAGTGATAATTACCGCAGTCATAAACACAGTAAATGTGACATTGTTGAAGGAACTTGTCAAAGTCTCACTGTCCATTGTAGCGCTGATCGCGAGCTCGAGAGATATATTCGAATATATATCTGCACTTGCGTTCCTATAATTCTTATCCATGAAGTCTATGTAAATATTATAGTTATACACGAACCTCATTGAGTTAATCACAGCACTGGCGATTCGTATTTTATACAACAATAAACCTGAACTGATATTTCTGTAATATTCATTGAAGAAATTCGCGGTTTCCGGTGAAAAGACATTGTCAAATGCTTGAATATATGAACGATTTGCAAATGTCATTAGCAAGTTGATGGAGGCGGAATATTCACCCGGCTGGGCTGGATTATTTAGGATAAAAGGCCTGAGAAAAAAGGTGAGTTTATCATTTGATTTATATAAAATTGAAATATCATTTATTCTCCTTTACACTCGAGCTCAATGTTTTTCTCTATTTAACATAAATTTCGAACCGCCTCTATAAACCGAGTTGATCTTAGGATAAGGAAATAGTTAAAGAAATAAATTACCAGAAACGCGGTTAGCAAATAAAATTATTTTTCTGAATTTAGTAAATCAAAAAAGAAATACAGTTTTTATTACAAATTTTTTGTGATATTCAAACCTTTATTGGGATGTCTTCAACAGTTTGCAGCCTGTAAACCGCGGATGCATTAATATGCATTGCAAATTGGTGACAAAATCCGTTGGTTTTTTGCGTTTTGGGGCTGAGTGTAATAACTTACTTCCTTTTATTTCGGAATTATTGCGCTCACTTGGCTAAACTTAATTGCCTTTATACTTTAGCTTAATTTTCAGTTTTAACAAAGTATTATTTAATTCAATTTTGTTTAATTTATTTTATTACAGTTATATTTATTTTTAATTCAAATCATTTTTTGATTAGATTTAATCGGTTAATTATATTTAACAGGGATATATTTCGATAAGTGTGGATACTTATTTGCGGAAGAGTATAGTTATTAAAGCAATAAATGTGCACGAATATTCAAATATGGCGAAAATACAATCAATAGGGCAGATCTATACAATAAATGATGGCTGATCTAATACAATATAACAATTTGGAAGAATTCAGTAGAAATTCCAACAAATAGAAGGAATTGATTTTACAATGTAATATTAATATCTTTGAGATAAAGGTTTATTATTTACTTTCAAATTTAGATTTTATTGATTTCATGGATGTCGACGACAAAAAAATTAATTATTGACATTTAGAGTAATATTTAAAGAATTTTAAGAGGATATTCAGTATGGTTATTAGTATAATATGAAAATTAATTAATTATATCTATGGGTTGACTGTTAATTTAAATTATTTGAACAACCTATTAATGAGAAAATATGATATTTATGTTGCGAATTTACAATAATTTTGTAAAATTTAATGATTTTTGCGGAAAACATTGGTTTTATTCAATTTTACTAATTTTTGAAGAATATTTTTTTAGCTTGAATTTGTTGCCAGACTCAAATTGTGGTGATTTAGATGAAACATGTTGGGTATTGATAATGGTTTTATAATACTAGAGAAAAATTATTTTTTATTGGTAAAATTCAGATTTTTATGATAATTTTAAGAGAATTCAATCGATTGAATACATATGGTAAATATGATCCGAACGACGGGTTTTAAAGGGTTGAGTCGGTTTAATATCGTTATTTAATAGGTTATTTTTATAAAAAAATAATGAATATAATTGGTACAAGGGGAAATGTCATTTGAAGGGAATTGATTGGTTAGGAGTAAATTTTATGATATTTTTTAAGTGGATCTAATTGGTTAAATATAGATTTTTAAAGGAGTAAATATTGTCTAATACTATTTAATTACTATATTAGTTAAATGGAAGTTAAAACTAATATTAGAATCTGAGCTACTTCTGTAGATGCAGTAGGACTGGAAAAGTATCAGCTGAAAATTTGTTTGTTATTCGAATTACTGGTAAAGAGGATAGCAAAAAGCTATGAATTTATCATTATTACGAATAAAACTTGTTTGTTTAAATGTTCGGGTTTATATATTATTGACTTATATGTTAAACATTAATACTAAAGTAAATCTGGTAGTAAGATAAATTTTAAAAGGTAAAAATATGAATTATAAGCTTACTTGCTATTTCTAATGTTGGACTTTTCAAAATCGTAGCTAAAAAATAATTATTATAATTACACTAATATTGTTATGTAACTTCTTACAATTAGTGATAATTACCGCAGTCATAAACACAGTAAATGTGACATTGTTGAAGGAACTTGTCAAAGTCTCACTGTCCATTGTAGCGCTGATCGCGAGCTCGAGAGATATATTCGAATATATATCTGCACTTGCGTTCCTATAATTCTTATCCATGAAGTCTATGTAAATATTATAGTTATACACGAACCTCATTGAGTTAATCACAGCACTGGCGATTCGTATTTTATACAACAATAAACCTGAACTGATATTTCTGTAATATTCATTGAAGAAATTCGCGGTTTCCGGTGAAAAGACATTGTCAAATGCTTGAATATATGAACGATTTGCAAATGTCATTAGCAAGTTGATGGAGGCGGAATATTCACCCGGCTGGGCTGGATTATTTAGGATAAAAGCCCTGAGAAAAAAGGTGAGTTTATCATTTGATTTATATATAAAATTGAAATATCATTTATTCTCCTTTACACTCGAGCTCAATGTTTTTCTCTATTTAACATAAATTTCGGAACCGCCTCTATAAACCGAGTTGATCTTAGGATAAGGAAATAGTTAAAGAAATAAATTACCAGAAACGCGGTTAGCAAATAAAATTATTTTTCTGAATTTAGTAAATCAAAAAAGAAATACAGTTTTTATTACAAATTTTTTGTGATATTCAAACCTTTATTGGGATGTCTTCAACAGTTGCAGCCTGTAAACCGCGGATGCATTAATATGCATTGCAAATTGGTGACAAAATCCGTTGGTTTTTTTGCGTTTTGGGGCTGAGTGTAATAACTTACTTCCTTTTATTTCGGAATTATTGCGCTCACTTGGCTAAACTTAATTGCCTTTATACTTTAGCTTAATTTTCAGTTTTAACAAAGTATTATTTAATTCAATTTTGTTTAATTTATTTTATTACAGTTATATTTATTTTTAATTCAAATCATTTTTTGATTAGATTTAATCGGTTAATTATATTTAACAGGGATATATTTCGATAAGTGTGGATACTTATTTGCGGAAGAGTATAGTTATTAAAGCAATAAATGTGCACGAATATTCAAATATGGCGAAAATACAATCAATAGGGCAGATCTAATACAATAAATGATGGCTGATCTAATACAATATAACAATTTGGAAGAATTCAGTAGAAATTCCAACAATAGAAGGAATTGATTTTACAATGTAATATTAATATCTTTGAGATAAAGGTTTTATTATTTACTTTCAAATTTAGATTTTATTGATTTCATGGATGTCGACGACAAAAAAATTAATTATTGACATTTAGAGTAATATTTAAAGAATTTTAAGAGGATATCAGTATGGTTATTAGTATAATATGAAAATTAATTAATTATATCTATGGGTTGACTGTTAATTTAAATTATTTGAACAACCTATTAATGAGAAAATATGATATTTATGTTGCGAATTTACAATAATTTTGTAAAATTTAATGATTTTTGCGGAAAACATTGGTTTTATTCAATTTTACTAATTTTTGAAGAATATTTTTTTAGCTTGAATTTGTTGCCAGACTCAAATTGTGGTGATTTTAGATGAAACATGTTGGGTATTGATAATGGTTTTATAATACTAGAGAAAAATTATTTTTTATTGGTAAAATTCAGATTTTTATGATAATTTTAAGAGAATTCAATCGATTGAATACATATGGTAAATATGATCCGAACGATGGGTTTTAAAGGGTTGAGTCGGTTTAATATCGTTATTTAATAGGTTATTTTTATAAAAAATAATGAATATAATTGGTACAAGGGGAATGTCATTTGAAGGGAATTGATTGGTTAGGAGTAAATTTTATGATATTTTTTAAGTGGATCTAATTGGTTAAATATAGATTTTTAAAGGAGTAAATATTGTCTAATACTATTTAATTACTATATTAGTTAAATGGAAGTTAAAACTAATATTAGAATCTGAGCTACTTCTGTAGATGCAGTAGGACTGGAAAAGTATCAGCTGAAAATTTGTTTGTTATTCGAATTACTGGTAAAGAGGATAGCAAAAAGCTATGAATTTATCATTATTACGAATAAAACTTGTTTGTTTAAATGTCGGGTTTATATATTATTGACTTATATGTTAAACATTAATACTAAAGTAAATCTGGTAGTAAGATAAGTTTAAAAAAGAATGTAAAAGAATTATAAGCTTACTTGCTATTTCTAATGTTGGACTTTTCAAAATCGTAGCTAAAAAATAATTATTATAATTACACTAATATTGTTATGTAACTTCTTACAATTAGTGATAATTACCGCAGTCATAAACACAGTAAATGTGACATTGTTGAAGGAACTTGTCAAAGTCTCACTGTCCATTGTAGCGCTGATCGCGAGCTCGAGAGATATATTCGAATATATATCTGCACTTGCGTTCCTATAATTCTTATCCATGAAGTCTATGTAAATATTATAGTTATACACGAACCTCATTGAGTTAATCACAGCACTGGCGATTCGTATTTTATACAACAATAAACCTGAACTGATATTTCTGTAATATTCATTGAAGAAATTCGCGGTTTCCGGTGAAAAGACATTGTCAAATGCTTGAATATATGAACGATTTGCAAATGTCATTAGCAAGTTGATGGAGGCGGAATATTCACCCGGCTGGGCTGGATTATTTAGGATAAAAGGCCCTGAGAAAAAGGTGAGTTTATCATTTGATTTATATAAAATTGAAATATCATTTATTCTCCTTTACACTCGAGCTCAATGTTTTTCTCTATTTAACATAAATTCGAACCGCCTCTATAAACCGAGTTGATCTTAGGATAAGGAAATAGTTAAAGAAATAAATTACCAGAAAACGCGGTTAGCAAATAAAATTATTTTTCTGAATTTAGTAAATCAAAAAGAAATACAGTTTTATTACAAATTTTTTGTGATATTCAAACCTTTATTGGGATGTCTTCAACAGTTTGCAGCCTGTAAACCGCGGATGCATTAATATGCATTGCAAA
Organism: Schmidtea mediterranea; assembly: GCA_022537955.1. NCBI lineage: Eukaryota > Metazoa > Platyhelminthes > Tricladida > Dugesiidae > Schmidtea > Schmidtea mediterranea. Next base: position 256,170,909 of record CM039680.1, on the reverse strand, counting down.
TTGGTGACAAAATCCGTTGGTTTTTTGCGTTTTGGGGCTGAGTGTAATAACTTACTTCCTTTTATTTCGGAATTATTGCGCTCACTTGGCTAAACTTAATTGCCTTTATACTTTAGCTTAATTTTCAGTTTTAACAAAGTATTATTTAATTCAATTTTGTTTAATTTATTTTATTACAGTTATATTATTTTTAATTCAAATCATTTTTTGATTAGATTTAATCGGTTAATTATATTTAACAGGGATATATTTCGATAAGTGTGGATACTTATTTGCGGAAGAGTATAGTTATTAAAGCAATAAATGTGCACGAATATTCAAATATGGCGAAAATACAATCAATAGGGCAGATCTAATACAATAAATGATGGCTGATCTAATACAATATAACAATTTGGAAGAATTCAGTAGAAATTCCAACAAATAGAAGGAATTGATTTTACAATGTAATATTAATATCTTTGAGATAAAGGTTTTATTATTTACTTTCAAATTTAGATTTTATTGATTTCATGGATGTCGACGACAAAAAAATTAATTATTGACATTTAGAGTAATATTTAAAGAATTTTAAGAGGATATTCAGTATGGTTATTAGTATAATATGAAAATTAATTAATTATATCTATGGGTTGACTGTTAATTTAAATTATTTGAACAACCTATTAATGAGAAAATATGATATTTATGTTGCGAATTTACAATAATTTTGTAAAATTTAATGATTTTTGCGGAAAACATTGGTTTATTCAATTTTACTAATTTTTGAAGAATATTTTTTAGCTTGAATTTGTTGCCAGACTCAAATTGTGGTGATTTTAGATGAAACATGTTGGTATTGATAATGGTTTTATAATACTAGAGAAAATTATTTTTTATTGGTAAAAATTCAGATTTTTATGATAATTTTAAGAGAATTCAATCGATTGAATACATATGGTAAATATGATCCGAACGATGGGTTTTAAAGGGTTGAGTCGGTTTAATATCGTTATTTAATAGGTTATTTTTATAAAAAAATAATGAATATAATTGGTACAAGGGGAAATGTCATTTGAAGGGAATTGATTGGTTAGGAGTAAATTTTATGATATTTTTTAAGTGGATCTAATTGGTTAAATATAGATTTTTAAAGGAGTAAATATTGTCTAATACTATTTAATTACTATATTAGTTAAATGGAAGTTAAAACTAATATTAGAATCTGAGCTACTTCTGTAGATGCAGTAGGACTGAAAAGTATCAGCTGAAAATTTGTTTGTTATTCGAATTACTGGTAAAGAGGATAGCAAAAAGCTATGAATTTATCATTATTACGAATAAAACTTGTTTGTTTAAATGTTCGGGTTTATATATTATTGACTTATATGTTAAACATTAATACTAAAGTAAATCTGGTAGTAAGATAAGTTTAAAAAAGAATGTAAAAGAATTATAAGCTTACTTGCTATTTCTAATGTTGGACTTTTCAAAATCGTAGCTAAAAAATAATTATTATAATTACACTAATATTGTTATGTAACTTCTTACAATTAGTGATAATTACCGCAGTCATAAACACAGTAAATGTGACATTGTTGAAGGAACTTGTCAAAGTCTCACTGTCCATTGTAGCGCTGATCGCGAGCTCGAGAGATATATTCGAATATATATCTGCACTTGCGTTCCTATAATTCTTATCCATGAAGTCTATGTAAATATTATAGTTATACACGAACCTCATTGAGTTAATCACAGCACTGGCGATTCGTATTTTATACAACAATAAACCTGAACTGATATTTCTGTAATATTCATTGAAGAAATTCGCGGTTTCCGGTGAAAAGACATTGTCAAATGCTTGAATATATGAACGATTTGCAAATGTCATTAGCAAGTTGATGGAGGCGGAATATTCACCCGGCTGGGCTGGATTATTTAGGATAAAAGGCCCTGAGAAAAAAGGTGAGTTTATCATTTGATTTATATAAAATTGAAATATCATTTATTCTCCTTTACACTCGAGCTCAATGTTTTTCTCTATTTAACATAAATTTCGGAACCGCCTCTATAAACCGAGTTGATCTTAGGATAAGGAAATAGTTAAAGAAATAAATTACCAGAAACGCGGTTAGCAAATAAAATTATTTTTCTGAATTTAGTAAATCAAAAAAGAAATACAGTTTTTATTACAAATTTTTTGTGATATTCAAACCTTTATTGGGATGTCTTCAACAGTTTGCAGCCTGTAAACCGCGGATGCATTAATATGCATTGCAAATTGGTGACAAAATCCGTTGGTTTTTTGCGTTTTGGGGCTGAGTGTAATAACTTACTTCCTTTTATTTCGGAATTATTGCGCTCACTTGGCTAAACTTAATTGCCTTTATACTTTAGCTTAATTTTCAGTTTTAACAAAGTATTATTTAATTCAATTTTGTTTAATTATTTTATTACAGTTATATTATTTTTAATTCAAATCATTTTTTGATTAGATTTAATCGGTTAATTATATTTAACAGGGATATATTTCGATAAGTGTGGATACTTATTTGCGGAAGAGTATAGTTATTAAAGCAATAAATGTGCACGAATATTCAAATATGGCGAAAATACAATCAATAGGGCAGATCTAATACAATAAATGATGGCTGATCTAATACAATATAACAATTTGGAAGAATTCAGTAGAAATTCAACAAATAGAAGGAATTGATTTTACAATGTAATATTAATATCTTTGAGATAAAGGTTTTATTATTTACTTTCAAATTTAGATTTATTGATTTCATGGATGTCGACGACAAAAAATTAATTATTGACATTTAGAGTAATATTTAAAGAATTTTAAGAGGATATTCAGTATGGTTATTAGTATAATATGAAAATTAATTAATTATATCTATGGGTTGACTGTTAATTTAAATTATTTGAACAACCTATTAATGAGAAAATATGATATTTATGTTGCGAATTTACAATAATTTTGTAAAATTTAATGATTTTTGCGGAAAACATTGGTTTTATTCAATTTTACTAATTTTTGAAGAATATTTTTTTAGCTTGAATTTGTTGCCAGACTCAAATTGTGGTGATTTTAGATGAAACATGTTGGGTATTGATAATGGTTTTATAATACTAGAGAAAAATTATTTTTTATTGGTAAAATTCAGATTTTTATGATAATTTTAAGAGAATTCAATCGATTGAATACATATGGTAAATATGATCCGAACGATGGGTTTTAAAGGGTTGAGTCGGTTTAATATCGTTATTTAATAGGTTATTTTATAAAAAAATAATGAATATAATTGGTACAAGGGGAAATGTCATTTGAAGGGAATTGATTGGTTAGGAGTAAATTTTATGATATTTTTAAGTGGATCTAATTGGTTAAATATAGATTTTTAAAGGAGTAATATTGTCTAATACTATTTAATTACTATATTAGTTAAATGGAAGTTAAAACTAATATTAGAATCTGAGCTACTTCTGTAGATGCAGTAGGACTGGAAAAGTATCAGCTGAAAATTGTTTGTTATTCGAATTACTGGTAAAGAGGATAGCAAAAAGCTATGAATTTATCATTATTACGAATAAAACTTGTTTGTTTAAATGTTCGGGTTTATATATTATTGACTTATATGTTAAACATTAATACTAAAGTAAATCTGGTAGTAAGATAAGTTTAAAAAAGAATGTAAAAGAATTATAAGCTTACTTGCTATTTCTAATGTTGGACTTTTCAAAATCGTAGCTAAAAAATAATTATTATAATTACACTAATATTGTTATGTAACTTCTTACAATTAGTGATAATTACCGCAGTCATAAACACAGTAAATGTGACATTGTTGAAGGAACTTGTCAAAGTCTCACTGTCCATTGTAGCGCTGATCGCGAGCTCGAGAGATATATTCGAATATATATCTGCACTTGCGTTCCTATAATTCTTATCCATGAAGTCTATGTAAATATTATAGTTATACACGAACCTCATTGAGTTAATCACAGCACTGGCGATTCGTATTTTATACAACAATAAACCTGAACTGATATTTCTGTAATATTCATTGAAGAAATTCGCGGTTTCCGGTGAAAAGACATTGTCAAATGCTTGAATATATGAACGATTTGCAAATGTCATTAGCAAGTTGATGGAGGCGGAATATTCACCCGGCTGGGCTGGATTATTTAGGATAAAAGGCCCTGAGAAAAAAGGTGAGTTTATCATTTGATTTATATAAAATTGAAATATCATTTATTCTCCTTTACACTCGAGCTCAATGTTTTTCTCTATTTAACATAAATTTCGGAACCGCCTCTATAAACCGAGTTGATCTTAGGATAAGGAAATAGTTAAAGAAATAAATTACCAGAAACGCGGTTAGCAAATAAAATTATTTTTCTGAATTTAGTAAATCAAAAACGAAATACAGTTTTTATTACAAATTTTTTGTGATATTCAAACCTTTATTGGGATGTCTTCAACAGTTTGCAGCCTGTAAACCGCGGATGCATTAATATGCATTGCAAATTGGTGACAAAATCCGTTGGTTTTTTGCGTTTTGGGGCTGAGTGTAATAACTTACTTCCTTTTATTTCGGAATTATTGCGCTCACTTGGCTAAACTTAATTGCCTTTATACTTTAGCTTAATTTTCAGTTTTAACAAAGTATTATTTAATTCAATTTTGTTTAATTTATTTTATTACAGTTATATTTATTTTTAATTCAAATCATTTTTTGATTAGATTTAATCGGTTAATTATATTTAACAGGGATATATTTCGATAAGTGTGGATACTTATTTGCGGAAGAGTATAGTTATTAAAGCAATAAATGTGCACGAATATTCAAATATGGCGAAAATACAATCAATAGGGCAGATCTAATACAATAAATGATGGCTGATCTAATACAATAACAATTTGGAAGAATTCAGTAGAAATTTCAACAAATAGAAGGAATTGATTTTACAATGTAATATTAATATCTTTGAGATAAAGGTTTTATTATTTACTTTCAAATTTAGATTTTATTGATTTCATGGATGTCGACGACAAAAAAATTAATTATTGACATTTAGAGTAATATTTAAAGAATTTTAAGAGGATATTCAGTATGGTTATTAGTATAATATGAAAATTAATTAATTATATCTATGGGTTGACTGTTAATTTAAATTATTTGAACAACCTATTAATGAGAAAATATGATATTTATGTTGCGAATTTACAATAATTTTGTAAAATTTAATGATTTTTGCGGAAAACATTGGTTTTATTCAATTTTACTAATTTTTGAAGAATATTTTTTTAGCTTGAATTTGTTGCCAGACTCAAATTGTGGTGATTTTAGATGAAACATGTTGGGTATTGATAATGGTTTTATAATACTAGAGAAAAATTATTTTTTATTGGTAAAATTCAGATTTTTATGATAATTTTAAGAGAATTCAATCGATTGAATACATATGGTAAATATGATCCGAACGATGGGTTTAAAGGTTGAGTCGGTTTAATATCGTTATTTAATAGGTTATTTTTATAAAAAAATAATGAATATAATTGGTACAAGGGGAAATGTCATTTGAAGGGAATTGATTGGTTAGGAGTAAATTTTATGATATTTTTTAAGTGGATCTAATTGGTTAAATATAGATTTTTAAAGGAGTAAATATTGTCTAATACTATTTAATTACTATATTAGTTAAATGGAAGTTAAAACTAATATTAGAATCTGAGCTACTTCTGTAGATGCAGTAGGACTGGAAAAGTATCAGCTGAAAATTTGTTTGTTATTCGAATTACTGGTAAAGAGGATAGCAAAAAGCTATGAATTTATCATTATTACGAATAAAACTTGTTTGTTTAAATGTTCGGGTTTATATATTATTGACTTATATGTTAAACATTAATACTAAAGTAAATCTGGTAGTAAGATAAGTTTAAAAAAGAATGTAAAAGAATTATAAGCTTACTTGCTATTTCTAATGTTGGACTTTTCAAAATCGTAGCTAAAAAATAATTATTATAATTACACTAATATTGTTATGTAACTTCTTACAATTAGTGATAATTACCGCAGTCATAAACACAGTAAATGTGACATTGTTGAAGGAACTTGTCAAAGTCTCACTGTCCATTGTAGCGCTGATCGCGAGCTCGAGAGATATATTCGAATATATATCTGCACTTGCGTTCCTATAATTCTTATCCATGAAGTCTATGTAAATATTATAGTTATACACGAACCTCATTGAGTTAATCACAGCACTGGCGATTCGTATTTTATACAACAATAAACCTGAACTGATATTTCTGTAATATTCATTGAAGAAATTCGCGGTTTCCGGTGAAAAGACATTGTCAAATGCTTGAATATATGAACGATTTGCAAATGTCATTAGCAAGTTGATGGAGGCGGAATATTCACCCGGCTGGGCTGGATTATTTAGGATAAAAGGCCCTGAGAAAAAAGGTGAGTTTATCATTTGATTTATATAAAATTGAAATATCATTTATTCTCCTTTACACTCGAGCTCAATGTTTTTCTCTATTTAACATAAATTTCGGAACCGCCTCTATAAACCGAGTTGATCTTAGGATAAGGAAATAGTTAAAGAAATAAATTACCAGAAACGCGGTTAGCAAATAAAATTATTTTCTGAATTTAGTAAATCAAAAAGAAATACAGTTTTATTACAAATTTTTGTGATATTCAAACCTTTATTGGATGTCTTCAACAGTTTGCAGCCTGTAAACCGCGGATGCATTAATATGCATTGCAAATTGGTGACAAAATCCGTTGGTTTTTTGCGTTTTGGGGCTGAGTGTAATAACTTACTTCCTTTTATTTCGGAATTATTGCGCTCACTTGGCTAAACTTAATTGCCTTTATACTTTAGCTTAATTTTCAGTTTTAACAAAGTATTATTTAATTCAATTTTGTTTAATTTATTTTATTACAGTTATATTTATTTTTAATTCAAATCATTTTTGATTAGATTTAATCGGTTAATTATATTTAACAGGGATATATTTCGATAAGTGTGGATACTTATTTGCGGAAGAGTATAGTTATTAAAGCAATAAATGTGCACGAATATACAAATATGGCGAAAATACAATCAATAGGGCAGATCTAATACAATAAATGATGGCTGATCTAATACAATATAACAATTTGGAAGAATTCAGTAGAAATTCCAACAAATAGAAGGAATTGATTTTACAATGTAATATTAATATCTTTGAGATAAAGGTTTTATTATTTACTTTCAAATTTAGATTTTATTGATTTCATGGATGTCGACGACAAAAAAATTAATTATTGACATTTAGAGTAATATTTAAAGAATTTTAAGAGGATATTCAGTATGGTTAATAGTATAATATGAAAATTAATTAATTATATCTATGGGTTGACTGTTAATTTAAATTATTTGAACAACCTATTAATGAGAAAATATGATATTTATGTTGCGAATTTACAATAATTTTGTAAAATTTAATGATTTTTGCGGAAAACATTGGTTTTATTCAATTTTACTAATTTTTGAAGAATATTTTTTTAGCTTGAATTTGTTGCCAGACTCAAATTGTGGTGATTTTAGATGAAACATGTTGGGTATTGATAATGGTTTTATAATACTAGAGAAAAATTATTTTTTATTGGTAAAATTCAGATTTTTATGATAATTTTAAGAGAATTCAATCGATTGAATACATATGGTAAATATGATCCGAACGATGGGTTTTAAAGGGTTGAGTCGGTTTAATATCGTTATTTAATAGGTTATTTTTATAAAAAAATAATGAATATAATTGGTACAAGGGGAAATGTCATTTGAAGGGAATTGATTGGTTAGGAGTAAATTTTATGATATTTTTAAGTGGATCTAATTGGTTAAATATAGATTTTTAAAGGAGTAAATATTGTCTAATACTATTTAATTACTATATTAGTTAAATGGAAGTTAAAACTAATATTAGAATCTGAGCTACTTCTGTAGATGCAGTAGGACTGGAAAAGTATCAGCTGAAAATTTGTTTGTTATTCGAATTACTGGTAAAGAGGATAGCAAAAAGCTATGAATTTATCATTATTACGAATAAAACTTGTTTGTTTAAATGTTCGGGTTTATATATTATTGACTTATATGTTAAACATTAATACTAAAGTAAATCTGGTAGTAAGATAAGTTTAAAAAAGAATGTAAAAGAATTATAAGCTTACTTGCTATTTCTAATGTTGGACTTTTCAAAATCGTAGCTAAAAAATAATTATTATAATTACACTAATATTGTTATGTAACTTCTTACAATTAGTGATAATTACCGCAGTCATAAACACAGTAAATGTGACATTGTTGAAGGAACTTGTCAAAGTCTCACTGTCCATTGTAGCGCTGATCGCGAGCTCGAGAGATATATTCGAATATATATCTGCACTTGCGTTCCTATAATTCTTATCCATGAAGTCTATGTAAATATTATAGTTATACACGAACCTCATTGAGTTAATCACAGCACTGGCGATTCGTATTTTATACAACAATAAACCTGAACTGATATTTCTGTAATATTCATTGAAGAAATTCGCGTTTCCGGTGAAAAGACATTGTCAAATGCTTGAATATATGAACGATTTGCAAATGTCATTAGCAAGTTGATGGAGGCGGAATATTCACCCGGCTGGCTGGATTATTTAGGATAAAAGGCCCTGAGAAAAAAGGTGAGTTTATCATTTGATTTATATAAAATTGAAATATCATTTATTCTCCTTTACACTCGAGCTCAATGTTTTTCTCTATTTAACATAAATTTCGGAACCGCCTCTATAAACCGAGTTGATCTTAGGATAAGGAAATAGTTAAAGAAATAAATTACCAGAAACGCGGTTAGCAAATAAAATTATTTTTCTGAATTTAGTAAATCAAAAAGAAATACAGTTTTTATTACAAATTTTTTGTGATATTCAAACCTTTATTGGGATGTCTTCAACAGTTTGCAGCCTGTAAACCGCGGATGCATTAATATGCATTGCAAATTGGTGACAAAATCCGTTGGTTTTTTGCGTTTTGGGGCTGAGTGTAATAACTTACTTCCTTTTATTTCGGAATTATTGCGCTCACTTGGCTAAACTTAATTGCCTTTATACTTTAGCTTAATTTTCAGTTTTAACAAAGTATTATTTAATTCAATTTTGTTTAATTTATTTTATTACAGTTATATTTATTTTTAATTCAAATCATTTTTTGATTAGATTTAATCGGTTAATTATATTTAACAGGGATATATTTCGATAAGTGTGGATACTTATTTGCGGAAGAGTATAGTTATTAAAGCAATAAATGTGCACGAATATACAAATATGGCGAAAATACAATCAATAGGGCAGATCTAATACAATAAATGATGGCTGATCTAATACAATATAACAATTTGGAAGAATTCAGTAGAAATTCAACAAATAGAAGGAATTGATTTTACAATGTAATATTAATATCTTTGAGATAAAGGTTTTATTATTTACTTTCAAATTTAGATTTTATTGATTTCATGGATGTCGACGACAAAAAAATTAATTATTGACATTTAGAGTAATATTTAAAGAATTTTAAGAGGATATTCAGTATGGTTAATAGTATAATATGAAAATTAATTAATTATATCTATGGGTTGACTGTTAATTTAAATTATTTGAACAACCTATTAATGAGAAAATATGATATTTATGTTGCGAATTTACAATAATTTTGTAAAATTTAATGATTTTTGCGGAAAACATTGGTTTTATTCAATTTTACTAATTTTTGAAGAATATTTTTTTAGCTTGAATTTGTTGCCAGACTCAAATTGTGGTGATTTTAGATGAAACATGTTGGGTATTGATAATGGTTTTATAATACTAGAGAAAAATTATTTTTTATTGGTAAAATTCAGATTTTTATGATAATTTTAAGAGAATTCAATCGATTGAATACATATGGTAAATATGATCCGAACGATGGGTTTTAAAGGGTTGAGTCGGTTTAATATCGTTATTTAATAGGTTATTTTTATAAAAAAATAATGAATATAATTGGTACAAGGGGAAATGTCATTTGAAGGGAATTGATTGGTTAGGAGTAAATTTTATGATATTTTTAAGTGGATCTAATTGGTTAAATATAGATTTTTAAAGGAGTAAATATTGTCTAATACTATTTAATTACTATATTAGTTAAATGGAAGTTAAAACTAATATTAGAATCTGAGCTACTTCTGTAGATGCAGTAGGACTGGAAAAGTATCAGCTGAAAATTTGTTTGTTATTCGAATTACTGGTAAAGAGGATAGCAAAAAGCTATGAATTTATCATTATTACGAATAAAACTTGTTTGTTTAAATGTTCGGGTTTATATATTATTGACTTATATGTTAAACATTAATACTAAAGTAAATCTGGTAGTAAGATAAATTTTAAAAGGTAAAAATATGAATTAAAAGCTTACTCGCTGCCACTAATGTTGGACTTTTCAAAATCGTAGCTAAAAAATAATTATTATAATTACACTAATATTGTTATGTAACTTCTTACAATTAGTGATAATTACCGCAGTCATAAACACAGTAAATGTGACATTGTTGAAGGAACTTGTCAAAGTCTCACTGTCCATTGTAGCGCTGATCGCGAGCTCGAGAGATATATTCGAATATATATCTGCACTTGCGTTCCTATAATTCTTATCCATGAAGTCTATGTAAATATTATAGTTATACACGAACCTCATTGAGTTAATCACAGCACTGGCGATTCGTATTTTATACAACAATAAACCTGAACTGATATTTCTGTAATATTCATTGAAGAAATTCGCGGTTTCCGGTGAAAAGACATTGTCAAATGCTTGAATATATGAACGATTTGCAAATGTCATTAGCAAGTTGATGGAGGCGGAATATTCACCCGGCTGGGCTGGATTATTTAGGATAAAAGGCCCTGAGAAAAAAGGTGAGTTTATCATTTGATTTATATAAAATTGAAATATCATTTATTCTCCTTTACACTCGAGCTCAATGTTTTTCTCTATTTAACATAAATTTCGGAACCGCCTCTATAAACCGAGTTGATCTTAGGATAAGGAAATAGTTAAAGAAATAAATTACCAGAAACGCGGTTAGCAAATAAAATTATTTTTCTGAATTTAGTAAATCAAAAAAGAAATACAGTTTTTATTACAAATTTTTTGTGATATTCAAACCTTTATTGGGATGTCTTCAACAGTTTGCAGCCTGTAAACCGCGGATGCATTAATATGCATTGCAAATTGGTGACAAAATCCGTTGGTTTTTTGCGTTTTGGGGCTGAGTGTAATAACTTACTTCCTTTTATTTCGGAATTATTGCGCTCACTTGGCTAAACTTAATTGCCTTTATACTTTAGCTTAATTTTCAGTTTTAACAAAGTATTATTTAATTCAATTTTGTTTAATTTATTTTATTACAGTTATATTTATTTTTAATTCAAATCATTTTTTGATTAGATTTAATCGGTTAATTATATTTAACAGGGATATATTTCGATAAGTGTGGATACTTATTTATTCTCCTTTACACTCGAGATCAATGTTTTTCTCTATTTAACATAAATTTCGGAACCACCTCTATAAACCAAGTTGATCTTAGGATAAGGAAGTAGTTGAAGAAATAAATTACCAAAGACACGGTTAGCAAGTAAAATTATTTTTCTGAATTTAGTCAATCATAAAAGGTATTCAGTTTTTATTACAAATCTTTTGAAATATGCAAACCTTTATTGGGATGTCCTCAACAGTTTGTAGTGTGTTAACATTATAAGATCTCATGTATTGCATTTTCTTTATTGTTTTTTTGTTTTGCGTAAAAAATTCAAATTATGAAATAATTTTGTATTCTAAACGATTTTTTCAAAAATATATCAGTAATCGTTCTTAGTAATAGAAAAGGGTTGTCTCTATCGAATCTTTCAACGTATTTAGACGTTGTGCTATTTATGTAGTGGAAATTCGAAAGGAATCGAGATTTTTCTTCAAGGAGTCTAAAACGGGTTCATACACAACTTTGTGTCCTCATATATGTCATTCAAAACTCTTTAGAATATATTATCTAATTAATTACAACTGTACCATTTCTTTTTTCATTGTTACCAATAATTTAAATTTTATTAGCTGTTTAATATATAGACTATAATAATAAGAACTTCTTTTGGTTTCACTTCTGCTTGTTTTTCATTTTGTACTGACATTAAGAATTTTTCAATGATTTTCTTTGAATCAATAATGATATCGAATTTTTATTGATATTCACAAATTTTGTTTTATTATTAATTGCATCACCAAAACCATAATTTTTAATAATAATACCACCTTGGATTTAAAATTATTTTGCATATAATAAATATATTTATATATTTAATTAAAATTGCAAATATCCTTTAAGCAATAATATAATACATAATATAAAAACAAAATTATTTGTTTGATTTGTAGTATTAAAACAAATTTCCCTAAATTCTTAATTATGAGCAAGATAACTAATTTTGTGTGCGCACAATTGTTTTTTGATTTTTTTTGAAATATTTGGCGGATTTTTTTAAATTCAAATTTTGGCGGATTTTTTAAAATCAATTTTTTGATGCGATTTTTGAAAATCACACTATAGGCAAGGGGTAATTTTGACTCTCGATAAAAAAGCATTAAATTAAAATTGGATCAAATCGCCTACACTATAGTCATAGATATTTTTAACTCGTAATAAAAAACAATGCAATATTTCGTCTCGATATTTTCTATAGTTAAATATATGTATAAAATAAAAATAGCTTGAATCGCATACCGATAAAAAATTGTCAGGGGTATTTTATAAGCTTGTTAAAAAGACACATGAAATATTTGTTCACACAATTTTCATAGGCAAATTTAGGCTCTAGATATAAATAAGTTAAAATACATAAAGTAATTTAAGATAAATTAAAGTACATTAAGATAAATTAGAGTATATTAAAGTAAATTAAGGTAAATTAAAGTACATTAGAATACATTTAAGTATATTGGATTAAATTAAGGTCCTTCAAGTAAATTAAGATACATCAGAGTACATTAAGGTAAATTTAAGTAAATTAAGGTGCCTAGAGTGAAGTATGGTAAGTTATTTAAGAATATTTTAAAATTAAATATAGGGTCAATAGTTAAGTTACGTAAGGATAATTTGTAAAGCTGAAAATTTTTAAAACAGTTATAGTAGGCAAATTACATAAGGTAAAAAATTTTTAAAAGTAAATAGAAGGTCAAAAGGTAAATTACATAAGGTAAGATTTTTTAAAATTAAAGAGTCGACAATGTTGCATGATAAAATTTTTAAATAAAAATTTTAGTATTGTTTTATCAATCAATATTTATACATATTTTTAAACGATAAAATTATTAACATAATTTTACAATGGAATTTTTTTTACATTATTTTTAAATAGAATTTTTACTATAATTTTATCGATGAATTTCTTTATATGATTTTCTAAGATGAAATTTTAAGTATAATTTTATCATTGAATTTTTTATATATGATTTTTAAAGATGAAATTTTTATACATATTTTTAAATAATAAAATTTTTAACATAATTTTACAATAAAACGTTTTATACATGATTTATAAATAGAATTTTTAGTGTCATTTTATCGATGAATTTTTTATATATAATTTTTAAAGATAAATTTTTAGTATAATTTAACAATGAAATTTTTTATATATGATTTTTAAATAGAATTTTTAGTGTAATTTTATCGTTGAATTTTTTATATATAATTTTTAAAGATGAAATTTTAATATAATTTTACAATGAAATTTTTATACGTTTTTTATTGTAAAAAGTTTTAATGTAATCTTACAATCAAATTTTTTACTATAATTTTTTACAATGACTTTTTAAAACATGTTGATAATGTATATATTAAATGTACATATTTATATGTCATTGGTTTATATGTTAAGTATTAATACTAAAGTAAACCTGGGAGTAAGATAAATTTAAAAAGGTAAAAATATGAATTAAAAGCTTACTCGCTGCCACTAATGTTGGACTTTTCAAGATCGTAGCTAAAAAATAATTATTTTAATTACGCTAATATAATTATATAACTTCTTACAATTAGTGATAATTACCGCAGTCATATACACAGTAAATGTGACATTGTTGAAGGCAATTGTCAAAGTCTCACTGTCAATTGTAGAGCTGATCGCGACCTCGAGAGATATATCCGAATATATATTTGTACTTCCGTTCCTATAATTACCATACCTTAAGTGTTAGCAAATATTACAGTTATACACAAACCTCATTGAGTTAATCACAGCACTGACGACTCGAATTTTATACAACAACAAACCTGAACTGATATTTCTGTAATATTCATTGAAGAAATTCACGGTTTCCAGTGAAGAGACATTATCAAATGGTTGAATATATAAGTGATTTGTGAAATTCAGTTGCAAGATGAGGGAGGCGGAAAATTCTCCTGGTTGTGCCGTATTAGTTAGGATAATGGGGAAACTTTGTGCTTTTATTGACGATATTGATGTACCTTTTGAACAAGAAAGCATAAGTTTTTATTAATAATAATCAAAATCTGTACACAATAACTAACATTTTACAGAGATGAAGCGTAATATTTACTTCAGATTAATTTAAAATATTCAAAATAATATTTAAATGTTTTTAGAAATGTAAAGAAATGTTGATCGATTCAATAAAAATTGAATATTTTATACTAAAATTGTAGTTAGTTAAGATTAAATAGTCATTTGTAGTTTTAAAGAACTATTTAATGAATGACCTATTAATAATTATATTATTATGTATTTCTGAATGTTTAACTGATATTTATGATATAATCGATGAATTATATAAAATCCTTTTAACTTATATTAAAACGTATAATTGCATTTATTAATTTAATTTTAAATAAAAAGCTTAAAACATTTAAATAATATAGGCAAATCAATTGCGTCAAGATATTTTCACAAGATATTTTTAATAATATAGCCTATAATAATTAATGTTATATGTTAATTAAATTATTTTATTAGCTTTCACTAAAAAATTTTATTTATTTTTATTTTATCAAAAGATTAAATATAAATTTTGATAAAAAACGAAGTTGCAATATTTGTTGAGTACAATAAAAAAAATTTGATCTTTTATCCAAATAAAATAAATAAAAGTTTTTAAAGAAATCCGATACCCCAGTTATTCTATTATCAGAACATACGTATACAAATTGAATTATCATGTCGCAACCTTTACTTATTTGTTTTGTTAACTTTTTTAATTAATGTGTCTCAATGTCTGCATGTTTGATTGATTTTTTTGATATGCCTTTATACTCAAGTTAACATTGTTTGTTTTTTATTTCAATGATACATGTTCTGTAGCTACATATGTACAGCATTCATATTGTCTACCTTTCATTAATATATCTTTGGCGTATTGTTATTTAAACCTTAATAACGATTTCTTTCAATATATTTGTAACAAAACGATTTAAAACATCAGAATTCTAACTTTTTCCATAGCAATATCTAATTTATAAATTTAACTGCAGATTTTAGTGGGATGCTTAACTATTAATTTTCTGTTAATTTGTAATTCATTCCTATTCATTAGTGAATGATGGTAAGCATATCTTCGGTTTCATAATTTCAAAGAAAATTTATGAATTAGCAAAGATAACTGGTCATATATGCCTGAATTGTATTGCTGAATGAATAAAACGCAACATTTTCCTTTAACACCACAAATTACTAAATTGACTTATAAATACGTTTTATCCATTGAGCCTCGAGTACTTGCTTCAAGGTTGAATCGGACCAGATAAACCTCAAACGTGCCTATCTTTTCATTTTAAAATATAAATAACTTCTTTCCTCAAATAGCTGAGTTTTACAAAGTTTAGAATAAGTCACAGATGTTTACGATTTTGGCATTTAAAAATTACGGATTAAATTTAAATTAATTTAGTAAGTAAGTTTTACTGGATAGAAATATTTTTTGATGATATTAATTTAATGATTTAATAATGATATGGCTCATTGATTTCATAAATTTTATTCATTTGAGTTGTTATAATAAATGAAGATTTGAAATAGAATTTTTGTTTTCATGACAAATTTGCAATTTTTTTTATTTTTAATTTGCTTTTAGTTTTCCTATTGAAATTATAATACTCTCTAATGATACTCAGTGTTAAACAAGAATTTGATTAACTTTAGCCCACAATTGAATTGTTTCAACCCTTTTGAGCGATAGAACAATTGTATCTCACAAACCTGACGCATGATATATTTCACAAACGGAAGTTTCGAGTTTTTTAATTTGTAGTGTAATTTTTGAAAATTAAAATAATTTGAAAATGTTTTATTTCAGTTGGAAAATAACAAACATAAAATAAAACACAAATAAAACAAAAACAATAGATGATTTTTCGAAATTTCTTAGAAAAATAAATTCTAACAATATTGAATTTCATAAATTTTAAAAAAAATATGAATAATTTAAAAAAAAATAAATATAAAATAAATAATAACTAAAAGAAAAGTAAATCCAATATTATGAACGGTTTTATTAAAAATTTCCCTTAAAAAACATTTTGATTGAGTCCCAAGTGTATTTTGTACGCAATAATTTTGCCGTCATATTTTATAGCAAAAATGTGCAATTTTAAGATTTCGATTCTCAACACAAAATGTCCAGAAAAATATGAAATTAAAGTCAACATTTTTAATATAATCTTTTTGAAGAAGATGAAGAAAAGATGTTTTCGTCCTTAATTCGGTGCCTAATTTACATTGAAAACTTTATTAAAACACTTTATATCCACTTTTCCTGTCGCTAATACGACTCAGTCAAATCTTTATTAATTTTCTAAAATTATTCGGACATTATATATCAAATTATAATAAAAGAATTTTGTTAGAGGATGTTGGGTACCGAGGGGGGGATTGAATAAGACAACTAGAATTTGAAATGCAATTATACAGTTAGATAGATATAATAAAAATGTATTTAAAAATGTTTAATGACATTTAAGAAAACTTCTATATTTGGATTAATTGCCATTTGTTTAAACCTTTTATTACGGTTGACGTCCATTTACCTTTTGACACAGATGGTTGCCAGAGGAAGGCAAGATACCTTTGTAAAATTGGTGCATCAGTTACTAATCAAATGTCATTATTATATTTATAAATATATTTATAGGCTTTGATGTAAACGTTAGGCAACCATAAATCGTGTTAAAATTCCAAACTAGTCTAAACTTACATTCAATAAATAAATGCAAAAGCGCAAGAAAAATGGAAAGCTATGCTATTCTTGCTCAATGCTTCATAACACAAAATAAAATGCATTTCTCGTTTTATTGGTAATGATCATTTATATACTCAACAGAATCTTTTTGTTGAAGTAGCCTTTGTCTCATAAAAGATTAAAACGCATTTTTGCTTTTAGAACTTTTACTTTGTACATGATTCACAATAATAAATATAAAAAACAAACATTAATGTCAATCGAATTAAAAAATTCATCATCATAAAAATAATAATAATAATAATAACAATAATAATAATAATAATAATACGGTCTACTATGTCAATAGTGGACATTATCTGTTTAAATTTTTGCCAATAAAATCATTATGTTATGTAATTAATACCAACATATTTTTAAAAAATCGAATGAAATTTATATGTAGAAGTAGATGCCGAAAAAAGTTTACCGTCATGTTCATTATTGATAGGGTAGACTATAATAATAATAACAACATTAATAATAAAAATAATAATAATAATTATGATAATGATTATAATAGTCATTATTAAATTAAATAAAACCATTTAAAAACTTACAGATGAGAAACCAAAGAGTTATGAAATATTTCATTATTATAAAACTGATTCAAAATTGAAAAAGCTTGGTCAGGCTTCACTTTTTATGCAGTTGCCGTCCACTTGTTGTGATGCTTTAATTAGTAAGCTATATAAGCTTTACTTTTTAAACACTTGTCTAAAGTCATTTTGCACAAATCATTCACTATTCAAAAAAACTACTTTAGACTGGTACAGAAAAAACTTTTTCTTAATTTTTCTTAATTTTTCTTTACAAAATTAATTAAAATAATAATAAAATATGTGATCTTTCAAAATTCATTCGTTACATGAAATAATGTTAGTCCGATAGCGTACAGGTAATGGTCAGGAGGAGCAGATACCCAGCCACAACGGCTTAAATTATTGCTTATCTTTAAAATTATTATGTTACTTACAATGAAGGGTTTTATATTGTATTTTACAAGTTACCTAACGTGAAAAAGTGATATACAAAACATGAATCCCGCTATTGGGGAAACGACTAATAATTTTTCAAATCGCAATAGAAAGATCTTAACAAAGTAGATAAATGTAAGTGTATTAATACAAAAGAAAGTTATCTATAAATAATCGCTTTATAAATAATTCATTTTGTTTAAAATCAAATTGTTTAAATTGCTTTGTTTAAATAAGAAAATTAAAAAAAACCAAATAAGACTTTTTATCATTTTCGTAAATAAGTTCATATTAGTGAGCAATTATAATTGTATTCCAGAGCGCAAATCTTGATAGTTTAATTATCTGCATTCTTCAATTGTAGTCATAAAATAATAACAATTGTATATCATTTCAATATCTCATTTTAATAGTCGGCTGACTT
The DNA here is from genome assembly GCA_022537955.1 of Schmidtea mediterranea. Taxonomy (NCBI): domain Eukaryota; kingdom Metazoa; phylum Platyhelminthes; order Tricladida; family Dugesiidae; genus Schmidtea; species Schmidtea mediterranea. The sequence goes on along the minus strand of CM039680.1, from coordinate 256,152,162 downwards.
TACGGAGACGTATTGAGCTATTTGCACCATTTGCTCACAATGGCTTGATCTATTGTCATCAACCGTTGAACTAAAAAAGAAAAACGAAAAGATTTTATATTTTGAAAATAGCAATAATAAACCTAACAATAACAACAACGTTTTCTAGCTATATTGTCATATAAAGAGAAATGATTGGTTGAGAGTAAATCTTATATTATTTTAGGCGAAACGATAGGTTAAGAGGAGAATCTATAGTGTTTTTAGGGGGATTTATTCGGTTGGATATCGATTTTGAAGGATGGATACTTAGTGAAATCGATACATTTTCATTGGTTTAAGGGTTATCAAAATATATCTACAAGGTTTTGGTTAATTTTAATGACATTATTGGAATCTGAATAAAATATACGATACGTGTTCGGTTCTAAGAAAATGTTTATTTCGTTTAATAAATTGTATTCAAGTATTTATTTAATTTTATTATTATATTTGTAATTTAATTTAATTAAAAACTAAAATTGACTAGTATTTAAAAATTTTATGTTACCCATTACTTATGTTGCTATTGTCAATTTTCTGAATAATCTAAATATTTATGATTATTTCCAGGAATGAAGAGAAATTGTAAAATTAAATAATAGGAACAGTCAATAACATACATTAATTTTCATTCAACAAGCACCTAGAACAATTACCTAACAATCTTATAAAATTTTAAAAATCTAACAAATCTTTTCAATTATTTTACACCTTAGTTAATTTAATTAATTTTTTAATTGATAAATACTATTTTCTTTACAATTTGCTACTATGTTGAAACTTTTTTTAAAATATTTGTTCAAAGTATCAACAAATTTTAATAAAGATCTATCAAAACTTGTCAAAAATTAAAAAACTTTGTTAACTTTAATAATTTCAATAACTAACATTTTCTTACCAATTTACTGAAGGTCTTATATTAAATTTCATCAAAGTACTAAAATTATTTACAAATTAATCAGTTTTATTTAAAATTTAACATCTTAATATATTTCTCACATAATTTAAGGATAAGTCTTATTTTTACAAAAGCAAATATTTTACAACAATTAAACATAAATATTTGGATTTTAAGTAGATTTTATGTGTGTATGTATTTGCAAGCGGAAAAGTGGTTGTCATGTGGATAAAAACACTGGAATACAACAGTCTAGTAAAAGATATATTTAATTTTATAAAATCAAAAATTAATAATCTAAATACCGACGAAGAAATGCTAGATTATTTATAAACCACCGATTGTGTTTAAATAGATAGCTTTCTGACGATTGTAAAAATTCAAAATGATTGATGAGCAAGAAGCACAAGTATTCAAAATAATTCTGATGAAAATGGAAGACCTCTTTCCGAATATGAAGAACAAACTTTCGTATTGTGCTCCTGAAAATTTGGACACACGGATTTACCAAATGAGTGGAATCAACATCGAAGAAATTGTACGGATGCATTACAAATCGGTTTTGGGGTCTGGTTTGAAATGTCTAGATGATTGTATTGTTTGTGCAGATCCCTCAATATTGACTCGTCCATTTAGATGCAGATTCTGCAGGGACCACAAGAAGAAAGAAGTTGTTCATATTTTGTTGGCAGAACTAAGAAGAGCCTATTATAAACTGATTTGTGAAGATTTTAATTAAAATAAATTTTTAATTTGATCTTTATCTTCTTTACAAGTTTATTTTTATGTGTATTAATTTTCTATTAAGTATTTACTAGGTTTTATTATTGTTGATAACATGCATCCTTTTATTTGATTGTTGTTGAAATTATTTTATTATTAATATTATTATTATTATTATTATTTTTATTATTAATATTATAATTATTATTTTTATAATTATTATTATTATTATTATTATAATTATTATTTTTATAATTATTTAAAATTTCAAAAATTATCTATAATTTATTAAACTTTTAAATAATAATATTTATGTTAAAATTATTACTTTAAATAATGATTTGAAAAGTTTTATATTATTAATCTTAAATAAATTTCAAACATTAAAAACTATAATTATATTTAGAATTACTTAAAAAACGTTTAATATAAAATTAATTTAATGTTTATATAAAAAAATCTCTCAAAAATTAAACTACATTAAAATACATAAAAAATTTAAAGCGCCAAAATACTTAAAAAAATTTACCAAAGATACATAAAAAAAAGATGCACACACAAAATTAATTATCTTGATTAAATAATTATGTAATCAGGATAATTCGAGATTAATTATATCATTATGTAATTTAATCCGTCGTCGACAGGTGGGTATGGAGTACTTGTGTTTATATTGCAGAAAGCTACTAACAACCTACTATCTCCAAATTGTCTGAGGTGATTCCCATGATATTGTAAAAACATTGACCATCTGCCTGATGTTACGGTGAAACATTCTGGACACGAATTACCGGGCAAATCAACATAATTTACCTTGAAATATCATGATGTAACAAGCTTGCAGCAGCGAACATCTTCAGGACTAACTGCTACGCAAAATTTGTATGAATTACAAAAATTCAATAAAAATTGAATAAATTGTAAATAAGATGTTTGAAAATCATATTTAATAACATTTGGTTCATATAGTAAATATATTTAAATTACAAAATGAAAAAATACTTTTTGACGTGTATAGGACCGATTAATTTTTCAAAAAATATATGCTTAATCAATAATTCGTTAGTTGATTCCCGAATCTCACGATTCGTTATAAAAATCAAATTCCTAAATGCTAAAAGAGTATCATTGAAAGAAACAGAGTTTACTCATAAATCATATAAGGACTGTTACGTAAAAAATACTACATTTTTCTTGATGAGTGTATAAATAAAATAAATTAAAATATTTTTGTATGAAAAGAATTAGGAAATAGTTTGAAAATAAACCGAATAATAGAAGGAAATTTCAAGTTTACCAATATATATAGATAATCTAGACATAGTTATGTTTGAACAACTAAAAGACTAATATGTAAAAAATACCAACAATTTATGTTTCCTGTACAGTTTTTTGGCTGAAGTGAAATCTTATAAAATTAAGAAAGATAGACAAAGAGATGAACTAAATAAATATTTAACTTATATAAATGAATTAGTGTATAAACCTAATGATATGCCAATAAAATTCTGTGATAATCCAGCTTTTGAAAAGAAAATTCCTGGTTTGTCAATTAATATAATTATTTAAAATAACGACAATCTTGTGGATAATGAAGAAATTGTAATGAAGCTATATTTAAATATATTTCACCGAACAAAGATAATGGGAGTTGATCCAATTCAGGGGCGTAACCAAGTGAGGGTTCTTAGGTGCCCGGGCACCTCCCACCCTCTTGATTGGTATTTAATACAAATTTTAACGGTTTTGATTTTTTGAATTAAACATATTGTTTATAAAGTTTTTTAAAATTAAATGCAACTAATAAAATTGATTTAATTGAACGGATTATTAATTAAAGGTATGTAAATCGAATCAAATCATTTTTATACGTTAATGTAAAGAATAACTTAATATATTCTTGAAATAAAATGAAGAGAAATATAGATGGATCTATTCTTAACTATTTTACGAAAATAAATAAGACAGCTGATGGAATTGATGAGTACAATAATAATGGCAATAGTTACGTCGCTAATCAGCCAAAATCAGAAACACCTATTGAAGCAGAAACTGGAGATACAACTGAAAGTCTACCAGCTACTAGTGCGACTATCAAGTAATGCACTATTAGGTGATATTAGATTTTATCAAAATGTTACATCACTGAGCGACGATAAAAAAATCAATGCAATCAATATGATCGAAAATTCGCATTATTTATACAACTATCCACAGACAACTATACAAGGAAAGAACCGAAAATTTCTTTGGACTTGGTTTAAAACTTTTCCATGGTTGGCTTATTCAAAGTCTACAGATAGTGCTTTTTGTAAATTTTTCTGATTTTTTTAACGCGAGCAAGATTGAAATTTGATTTTGGTTGGTTTCAGAAATTGACATAAAAGAGCGGGAAATCCAGATTTTCTATAATATTGATTGCATTGATTTTTTTATCATCGCTCAGTGATGTAACATTTTGATAAAATCTAATATCACCTGATAGTACATTATTTGATAGTCGCACTAGTAGCTGGTAGACTTTCAGTTGTATCTCCAGTTTCTGCTTCAATAGGTGTTTCTGATTTTGGCTGATTAGCGACGTAACTATTGCCATTATTATTGTACTCATCAATTCCATCAGATGTCTTTTTTATTTTCGTAAAATAGTTAAGAATAGATCCATCTATATTTCTCTTCATTTTATTTTAAGAATATATTAAGTTATTCTTTACATAAACGTTTAACAATGATTTGATTAGATTTACATACCTTTAATTAATAATCAGTTCAATTAAATCAATTTTATTAGTTGCATTTATTTTTAAAAATATTTATAAACAATATGTTTAATTCAAAAAAATTAAAACCATCAAAATTTGTATTAAATACCAATCATAAAGAGTGGATGCCCGGGCAACTAAGGACCCCTTTCTGGCTTAGCCCGTTCAACAGCCCATCCAATCGCACATTCAAAATCCGATCCAACAGCTTGTCTGAATGTTATTGAATTAATAAATGTATTCCTATATGTTTTTGTATATTCTTAAATTTTCATTCATAATATTTTAATTTGCAGTAAAATAGGGGGCAAACCCAAAAATGCGCCAGGTAGAACACATCTATGAAAGATGTGAAATAATGAAAGTAAAACAAATTTTGTCAAATTTCAATATTTCTCAAATATATAACATAGTAAAATTATTTTTCATCTACAAAGGATATACTTGCTTTGATCTATATGCAACATAATTGAAAATGGTCGTGGCTTTTTGAGAAAAAGAATAATCCAAATATTATTTTCTAACTCCTGTTGCCTACTTTTGAGATGCTCTAAATACGTGAACTAAATTTTTATTAAGCCATCGGACTATTGTTGTAGGTAAGGGCTGAGTAAACGCTTTAGGGAGCAACCGGAAAATTTTGGTGCTCACAGATAGTTCAATAAAATGCCATAGATTCAAAATGATTCCATATATTCTAATTAAAATTACAAAACGTTATCGTATACAAATTTAACGTGATTCGCAATAATTACGTCTTTGATCTCAAGTGTGTCAATAATGTCTAATGTTTCAATCATTTCATAGACATTTTTCACCACCAAGGTTACTGAAACCAATACTAGTGGGACAGAATTCCTCAGGCCTGACGATTTCTGTCGAAATCTTTTGCATAATACATTGAATACTCCACTTGTTAAAAATAAGACTTAATACTTGTTGCGTTTAATAAGTTTAATAATCTATGATTTCAAACTTAAAGTTTGTTTTGATATTCACATGCATAGCAGCGTGGAAGAGCGCAATTTCAATTTATTTTTCAAATCATGCTAGATCCTGTCAAGTGTCAAATTATTTCAATTCGTTGTTTTGTGCTGTGAGATCATGGCAATATATGACCCTCTCGAACCTCGATATACAAAATGATTTGCCCGTTCAAAAATGATCGGCAGTCAAATTTAAATAGTAAGAAAGTGTCTTATTATTGTAAATATTCTTTGCGATAGAAAACTTACAAAAAATGTGCAGATTTTCCACAAGATGTGCAATTTTTTTTGAAAACTAAAAGCACTTTTTTGAAAGCATGTGTTTACCACAATAGGTTGTGTGTTTGAAAAAAGCTTACATATCCTTCTTAAGTTAAGATTTACATCTCCTTTTGGTTTCCTTTAGCACCTAGTCATGGAACGTGTTGAACGCACCAGTTTACATTTCAATTCAAAATCTATGATGGTCTAGAAAAACAATACGTCAAATTTCTTAACAATAATACTGACATAATTAATAAATATTAACCGAAAATTAACTTTGATGACATTTTTGATTTTTTAACATTTTCGTGATTTTGGGAAATTGTGTTATATTTAGGCTCAACATGAATGAAGATTTAGAGATTTTCCTTGTTGTAAGTGATATATTGTCTCTGATATTAGATTTAATAGGATAGGGAAGAGTTGGGGAACCCGCGGCCTTAAGGCCACATGTGGCCTTTTTGACTAATGTCAATTTTGTTTGCTTTTTTGGCACTTTTTTTTGCGTGTTTTAATTTTTAATACTTTCTTTTTATTTTAAATTAAATTCTAATAATTAGAATAAATTTGTTTGTGTAACATCCCATCATGTCGAAGAAGATCAAGAGATCGCTTATGGACAAAAACAGATTATTTAACGAGGACTGGGAATTGGAATTTTATATTGTTTCTGTTAAAGATAAAATGATTTGTTTACTTTGTGATACTACTATCATATAGTAGTATCACGAAGTAAACAAATCATCGTAAATCATAGTAACTATATCAACATTGAGAAAATTCAGAGCTCATCAGCATTGTAGTACTCATAAGGACCACGAGTATTTCAAATTAGAAGGGGAGCCGCAAGAATCTGTTTTAACGAAATTAAAACACGAAAACTAGAAGCAAAAAATTTTCCAAAAAGTAATGAATTCAGAAAATAATATAACAACAGCAACATATTAAGTGGCTTATTTACTCTGGAAAAAGATTACAGCGGCTTTATGTTGAATCAGATTATTGAATGTTGCCTTTGAAATGAAAAGGTTCACCACCCCTTGGATAGGGTATTTAGAGTTTTATAAGAATTAAGGGTCTCCAGTCGGCTTCATAATGTTATTTCAAAAATATCTTTACAGATTTTATGGCGACTTATAAAAATATTTAAAGATAGATTTAGTCATTTAAATATCGGTAACAAAAGGGATGTTTTGATTTTATGTCACCTTAGAGGGTAATGATTTTAAATTTATATTCAAGTCCTGAAAACAGATATAAATGATGTATATACTATCTCCAAATAAAGAAAACTTTATTTCTTGGAGTTTTTATTTAACCTTTATCCTGTCACCTTAATAAAATGTAACAAAACGAAAATTGAAATCCTTGTTCATAATTGAGCATCGGCATGAACTATATAAGTAAAATAATGGCAATTTAAAACTTTTTTCTCATATATTCAAAGTTCCAAACATAAGGTGAATGAATGCAATGGCGACGTGACAACCCTTAGTGAGTTTTTCCTGCTCTCCCCTTCCCCTCATCTAAAGTTTTTTACCTTCAATACAATCACTTCAACTGCATTTGCAGTGTTTTAAAACAAATGATACAACATTAAAATAAAACATTATATATTTTATATGAAATGTCAAGATTATCAGTCAAGATTATCAATTATCAGTACTACGCAGCAAATATGAATTTACGTCATAAAAGTGAGTGAATACATAAAATATGAGTTATTATTAGTTCTGTAAAAATACATTAAGTACTTTTAAAAAAATCAAATTTTTAACTGGCTGACCATTGCGAGAATGCTCAAGTTTCACTCCAAACTTTTAATGTCCTTGGGTTACAAGAAATGAGTGGTGCTGCCTTATTAAAGAAAATGTTGGGATGTGCAAGATGGGATTAAAACTCTTCTGCTCAAAGATTAGTCAGGTTTATTGTTTAAACACATTATATTACAGTGATGTAATATGTTTTTGCACTATGGAAAATATAAAATTCCTGAATACATGAAAACAACTTATAATGAAAAATTAAATATTTCTAAAATTTGACATGCAGTTTTTCAGATCGCCCCGTTTGTAAATTTAAAATGGTCTAAATTACTGAACAATAAAATGGAATCTGATTTCACTTAATTTGAAAAAGTGTGTTTGAATGTATTGCCCAATTGTAGTACCTGCAAAATTTAATTTTTACCTAATTAACTAAATTTTAATTATTTAAAATAAAATTACAAATGCAATATAAATAAATAATGAATATATATATTTTTAATATCTTCACTTTTAACTGAACTCCACATTGTTATCTGAAAAAAACGTATCAAAAACTATTAAATTACTCAATTAATTCATTGATAATGTAGTTATTAAAATTCAATCATGGAAATTGCTGTCTGCTTTAATTTTCGTTTCCACATATTCATGTCAGATTGAAAGAAAACCAACTCATTTGAAACTGTTCGAATTAATTCAGATAACAAATTAATATGTTCTCTCTAAAACTTCGGAAATGTAAAATGTAACAGTTGAACTAGAAAACAATCCTTACATCGTTATTTCTAACATCAATAAAAATCAAAATACTATTAGACTCAAAGAAACATACGTGACAAATGAAGCCGATTTAACGATGTATGCAATAAAAAATATTTAATCGAATATCAAAAGTTGATAACTAACTCAAAATAATCAAAGACGTAGTATTTTAAATTGAATACTAAAATTTATTAAAATATAATTACTTAATTTCAAATAGTTTTAACGTCAAAATTTTGGTTCATTTAATTTTCTTAATCAAATTTTCACTCTAAATAATTACACAAATTTCTAAATAAGTATCATTTGCTTATATGTACTAGTAAAATTATTTAAAATATGTAAAATTCTTCTCGAATTTTGTTAAAAACCTAGATCAATTTTAATTTATTTGAAATAATATTATGATAGTTGAAAGTAATTAAACTTAAACACATGGATCATTTTGGTAATTTATTTTGTTTTAATTTACTTTTGAGGCAAACATTTTAATATATTTATACTCGATATTTAGCCATAATTTCACCCCCTCAAAATTGATATATTACTGGCAATTTCACATAAAACCCTACATTTATTAAGTTTTTCAGCACAAACTCAATATTTAGCCAAAATATCTCACTTTAAAATTGATATATTACTGAAAATTTTCATTAAAAACCCTACATTTATTGAACTTATCTGCACATACTCAATATTTAGCCATAATTGATTCCTTAAAATTGATATAATATTGATAATTTTCATGTGAAATCTAACATTAAATGAATATTTTTACTCAATATTTACCCTTGATTAATTCATTTAACACTATAAAACGTTGAAATTACCCCAACGGATGAGAATTACCCCTTAAGTTATAAATATTATAATGACTGTTATTTAATGAATTAGATCTTACCACATTGACATTTTTTACATAAATCCTGCAATAGCTAGATTTATTGGAATGCCGTAAGAATCTTTAATGAATTTCTCATACACTCAATAGTAATACCCTGAATAAAGAGCACGGATATCCAAACAAATATTTGGTTAAGACTCCTCAATCTGAATCAATTATTAAAATTTTCACCTTTATTTGGCAGATTACTGATAATTTCATAAAAAAAACCTTACATTTCTCTGTACATACATAATATTTAGCCATAATTTGGCCCCCTTAAAATTGATATATTACTGATAATTTCACGTAAAATCCTACATTTATTGAGTTTATCGACACAAACTCAATAATTAAAATTAATAAATTACTGCTAATTTTCATTAAAAACCCTACATTTATTGATTTTTCTGCATATAATCAATATTTAGCCATAATTTATTCCTTAAAATTGATATATTACTGATAATTTTCATGTAAAATCTAACATTAAATGAATATTTCTACTCAATATTCTTTTTCTACGGTAACCATAAATTACGATGAAGTTTAACATTCATTTGATAAAGTCAATTTAATTAATATTTGTTGTACATGAAAAATTTTTAGTCGATCTATTTGAAAAGATTTTGCTTGATTCCTTATAATTACAACTTGTATATATAAAAATGTGGAAACAATGTTAAAGTTCTCTTTATAAAGAAACTTTAGAGTAATGAATTATGGTAATTGTAGCGTTTTACAATTCATGTAATTAGATTCGGATAAGTTTTAAATGAAATAAGTTAATTTATTGGTGATTAGCAACAAGTTCAACATGATAATGATTTTAAATGATTTTAAATGACTTTATCTGTTTAGTATGATTTCCTATCGACTAATCAATGCGCTACCAATAATATATAGAAAATAATTTATATTTGAATTGATAAAGCATTGTTTTAGAACATTAACATGTGAATTTGAATTAATTTGAGTCGTTGTCATTGGTAATAAATAGAATTAACCAATTAAAATCAAGTATTATATAATTTCATTTTCAAATTATTATTTTCATTAAAACCTGTAATTATTTTAATTGATAAATTTATTAGTTTATTAGTATTTTCAACAACCGGTTTTAGTTAAATAATAAGTTTATTGTAATAATCAATATGGTTTGTACGTTTTCAAATTATTTTCAAGAAAAATTTCAATAAATATATCGATAAATCTATTCAAATTTTCATCTATTTTAGTTTAATAATAGTTTTATTGAAAATTGGCTATAGTTTGTACGTTTTCAAATTATTTTCAAGAAAACTGTAATAATTTTAATATATTGATAAATTTATTAGTATTTTGAACATGAGTTTAGCGATTAAATTTATCGAAAAATAGTGTCGTTGTCAATAGCGATATGTAAATAGTAACAGCCAATCAAAATCAAGTATTTGGTTTGTACTTTTTCAAAATTATTTTCAAGAAAAATTATTGAGATATGATTTCAGTCAATAATATTCCAATTAATATTTCCAATATCTAATTGCATTTAACCAATCAATAATTTTACGAGTTTATTTACATCGACGATTAACAAATTTATATACTTTTTAATCTAATTATTTTGATAATTTCAATAGAGTTTTTCAATGTAATATTCTGAAATTAAAATATAATGAATTTATTCATATTTTCAAACCATTAAAATCTTTAACAGGTACTTAAAAATTGTCAACGATTAAATGATATTTAAAATATATGTTTTTACCAACTAAGCAACTATTTATTAAACACATGTGTTATAATATACTTGGAATTTATTAATTATTGGATTACATAAGGTTATAATAGTTCAAACTTTTAATCACATAGGGTTAAATTATTACCTCTTCTATCCTTTAGAGTTAAAATTATTTCATTACTTTGGATTAAAATTGTCATTACTTAGGGTTAACGTTATACCTATTTCTTCACACAGGGTTAAAATTCTTAACCTTTTAGATAACTTCATAACAAATCATGTAATAGTTGCTCCATAAATTTATCGAAAAGTATTATCATATACCTAGTTTGAATCATAAATTAATAATTATTGAAATATTAAATAGGTATCACATCAGACCTGACGAATGTTTAATGGTTATTTATTCAATTTTTGATTACATAAAGCTTTAATGTATTAAATAATCGGTTAATTAGTAAGTTGGTAATGAATGTAAATCTAATTTTACACGTTTTGGTATCATCACTAAAAATGATGAGTTTTAATTAGTATTTAGAAATTTTCAAAGCTCTTATTAAAAACAAAAGTTTATTTAGATATCATTAGTATCCACTTGATTAATATTGACGATGTTTACCAAATATGTGTTTGTAATAAATCTACGTTTGAAAAATTGTTTGTCTCTTTTATTGTTGTGAAAGTTAAAGTAGATTTTTATTATCAATAGCACTATTAATACCATAACTGTGTAAATTTTTTAGCCTTAATTAATCCAGTATGCGTGAATTTTTAAATAATATTGATATAAAACTCATGGATCGATTATTCTTTATCAATTTATATGGTGAGTCCAGTGACTTTCATTTGTAAATCTAGTGACTTATTTTCATAAAAACATACTTGGTAAATTCAAAGATGAGAGTAAGGGACTTGGATATGAGGAATGGGTGTTCTTACGACCAAAATAGTCTTTTAGGTGAAACTGAAAGTAGTAAAGCAAAGGAAATTACTTTGGAAAAAATTGAAATAAAGTATCTTTCTTATCTTGATTGTTATAGAAACGATACAATTTTTTCTTTTCCTCAAACGAGAATAGGGAAGAGAAATCATCAGTTGTTTACTTTTAAAAATTGTAAAATTGCTTTAGGTAACAACAATTATAAACGTCGATGGGTAAGTAAAAACAAAGGTTTTGCATTCAGACATTATTTAGGTATCAATGCCACTGATGTGGACGATATTAAAGCTTTTATTTAAATAAATGTTGTGTTAAAAATATGTTTGTCTATTTATTCTATTGTTTTGTTATTATTATTATTATTATTATTATTATTATAATAATTAAAATTTGGGTAGTAACAGTCTGGTGTCGGTAATAATTCGTTGAGTCAGGGTTTCAAATCCTATCGTGGGCGAATTATTTTTTATTTTTAAAATTTAATTTTTTAATAGAATATAAATCTGTATATTTTATTTGCTGTAAATTTCAAATTTTATAAAAATTGGTAAAGTAAATCTTGCATAATTTAATTTTTTACATTTAGTTAAGTTGAAATTTTAAACTTTATGAATTATTTTCTTAAAATATTGAATTTTGTAAATCCAGTGTTGAAATTTAAGTTTTGAGTGACTTATTTTTAATTAAATAAACTATCAATATACTATAATTGTTGTAAACTTAAATTTTCATGAAAATTATTAAAGTTTTATGATTATTTTGATAGAATTACTACGTAATATACTACTAACAAAATAGCCAGTAAGCTAAATAATTTAGGATTGAATATTTATTTTAAGACAAGTTATTATGTCTAATGATTATTTTATAATTTTTTATGTAATAATATAATTAACAATTGAAAATTTCATATAATTATAATTTTTTAATATATCACATGCAAGTAACATAAATCAATGAGGTAAACGAAACTTAAGTAAGCAGTATAATAATAATATGAATAGTACTAGTGAGTGATTTTGTTAAGTCTATGACTTAGTCGATGATTGGGCGATGATGGGTGCTGATAGGTATGGATGAGTATGGATAGGTAAGGATGGGTATGGATCGGTGCGAATCGGTGCGAATAAGTGTTGATCGGTGATGATCAGTGATTGTTGGTTGGTGTGTGTGAGAACGGTTTAAGAACGGTATGTCCTATAAGTAGGTGTGTAACATATGGTACTTATGTTTTAAATTATTTCCGTAATCTTTTACTATTACATTCTATTATTGATAGTGAAAAATGCAATTCGTTGATAATTGATACTCTTGAAATATGGGGGTCTGAATTAACTGATCAAATTTCTTCTACTTCCTATTTTAAATTTAGTTGTCAATCAAAACTTATTACATATAAAAAGTGGTTACTTAATGGCGAAATTGATAAGTTAAAAAATATAATTTCACCACTTACAATTAAAAGAATAAATAATTTATTTAATTTATTTAATAAAACAATTTCGGAAAAGACTAACCGATTGAGTATGATAGACTCGCTCCTTACTTACATCAATTATTTTCCTCCTGAAAGAGTAGATAATGTCACAGTTACGGAAAAAGATTATTGTATTTTGTTATTAGAGATAAGAAAAAATTTCTACTTAAAAATAGAGACGACTTTCAGATATCAATGAAATGTCGGAAAAACTGTACTAAAGAAATGAGCTTAATTATTTTTGATCTCATTGAATCTCTTGAAAATTTGATAACTTATGAAGAACATGTTAACTCTGTCGAACTTACCGATAAAATTGATAACTTTAATAAAGGAAGTAGTTCTAACGTAACAAACATCGAAAAGAAAGTTTTACCTGTTTATATTCACAAGGAAGCTATATCTTAAAAATTACAGAACATAAAAAATGATGACTAAACAAAATCTTAAAGTGTCAAAGGCAATGTCCAAGTAAAGGTACGTGCCAGCATCAGTCTTAGAATCTGCCACAATCTCTGAAGAGACTGATGCAGAATGCACTAAATTAAAAAATACTAAACTTCGTGATCCAAAAGTGTGGTTTACCGACGATTACATTGACCAACACCTTGAACGGCATATCAGTAATCCTACATTTGCACATTTACCGTGCTTTATTATTAGTATTCTATCTTCAGACATTAAAGAAAATATTATCTCAATTCCAGATGCAGTATTTAAAGCTGAGGTCATTCTTTGTCCGCTAAATATAAACAATGCCCATTGGATTTTATTTGCGTACAGCAAATCGTTGCTTGAGTCAGATTTTATTGACCCAATATTTGCAAATAGAAATCTGTTTAAAAATAAACAAGCTACTCTTAAGATTAACATTGCTTTAAATAAGATTTTCAAACTTCAAGTGGCTTCATCTTGTCACACTTTCCAAAATCTTATATATCAAGAAAACAGTTTTGATTGCAGTCCTTTTATTTGTGCTTATGTAATTCTTATAAGTCAAGGTTTGGAGACTTTTCCTAACAATTTTATTGATGGGATAAAACAAGAGGTGCATAATTTTCAAATTTTTGGATCAAACAAAGTATCCCAAGTTATCGGTGGGGGCCTTCCTAAAAATAATCTGATGGGAATCAATTTTAAAAAAGCAATTGCGCGTAGTCTTGAAAAACAAAAACGAAACCTCAATAACAGTATTAATATTAAACCAAAATTTCAAAAGTCATGTGTGTCATTCCTCTTAAGTAAATGGTTTAAAAGCAATACTAATATACTTTTTCTTTCCCCGGATCTAACTATCAATTTAATAGCCCAAAATAATAATTATGTTGAAGTCTCAACTTTGCACGGGTGTTTTTGTTGAATTTTATCTGTTCGATTTTGAAGTCTCACAAAGATTTCCTTTTTGGTTGGATTTTAGTGGGCATTTTTACTAAAAGTTTTCCAGTATTTATACTGAAAACGTATGTTTATTTAATATATTTATTTTATTTTGAGCGAAATTTATTTATTTATTTTCCTATGTTTTTTCGAAAATAATTCATATTTTAAATTTAATAGGTTTTTTGTTTATTATAGGTTTAAAAATTCGTTTATTTATTCGTTTCATTATATTGCGTTATTGATTGACTTTTAATATGAAATTCTTTTTATTAAGAATTGACACAAACTATTAAATAAAATAACATCAAGTTATTGTTTGTTTTAACAATATATTAAAAGCACCCCCCAATCAGCGCAAAGCCTACAATGGTAATAGCTCACTAATTTGTGCAAAAGTGCACCTCTCTAAACAAGAATCTAGATAAAATTTTAACAGAAAAGCTTTATAGTAAATTTATTTGCAATATTCAAAGATTTAATTGACATTAGAATATAAACCAAATAAATTAAGTGACAAAAAAGTGAAAAATCATTGAAATCTGTATTAGTGGTTCTACGTAAATACGTACATAAAACTCAAACAATTAAAGTTCAAGTGTGAGATTTTAGAGTGGCCATTTATTTTATTTTTTTTCATTTTGAATATCTATTATAATTGTGTTGCAAAAGTTTAAAAATTTTTTTAAATATTGTCACAAAAAAATTACAAGTGAACGAAAAAATTCTATTTTATAATTTTTAAACAATAAAACATAAATAATTTCCATTCTAGCTATTTTCAGTGTAGTTCACAGGGATTTCATTATTTACAAAACAAAA
Source organism: Schmidtea mediterranea (assembly GCA_022537955.1). Classification (NCBI taxonomy): domain Eukaryota; kingdom Metazoa; phylum Platyhelminthes; order Tricladida; family Dugesiidae; genus Schmidtea; species Schmidtea mediterranea. The sequence goes on along the minus strand of CM039680.1, from coordinate 256,136,755 downwards.
ATTAAAAAATCATATATTGGATAAACTTTTCAGGCAAGAAATAAATATTTAAACCTATATAGAAAAATGGTTTTGTTCCTTTCAATTTACCATTTTATTAAACAAAATCTTTATTTGGTTGTGGTTTGTTGGTAAAATGAGAAATTATTAAATATTTTGATTCTAAATCTAATTTAATTATCAACGGCATTGCATTTTAAATTATGTCTTATTGACTAAACACGAATATAAGCTTATTTTCACTCAATATTCCACTACAAAGATAATCAATAAAAGTATTATCGCTCTGTGTTTGTTGGAAGCAGCACTATTAAATATCATTAATTATTATATGACTGTGTTTGGTTTACAAGGTTTGGTTTAAATTAGTCGGAAATAACACGCAAACCCAACAACGCAAATTTAAAATCAGACCTATTAACATCAAGTAAAGAACCCTGAAATATGGGGAAAAGGTAACTAAATATAAAATCAAAAAACATAAAAGTAAATTAAAATAATAACAGATATGCATCAAAATCCACACTAAATTAACATAAAAATAACAAGATAACATAAAGATTTGATCGAAAAAATGAACAATTTATAAAATTAGCAAGTAACAAACTAAATAAAGAAAAATAAAATATTTTCAATAAGAATTATTTTATAAAATAAAATAAATTGTTCGTTGAACGTAGAAAAATGCTAAAATTGAAAATTAGATATTACAATTTAAACCAAGGTCGAATTTTATTTTAATGCATCAAGAAAAACACACAAGGTTAGGGTCACAGAATAGATATAAATACCGATTCATTTTCACAAAAAAATTAAATGTTTATTTAATATTGTAAAAAATTTGTTGTTTGTATAAATCAATTTACTTTTTTTTGTTGTCGTAATTTGAAAGATTTTGTTAAATTATTGAATAAATAAATTTTTGAATCTTTTGAAAAAATTTCTTTTGTTCTTCGATGTCATTTGTGGATTGTTTTTCAAAATGGGTTGACATGATTGTTCAGTCTATGTATTGTTGGTTATTATTATTGAAAGTCGGTTCCCTCTGACTTCTCGTGTCCTTTTCGAATCAAATAAGCAAACCCAACACATAATAATTTTATTTGCACTTTATCACAGTCACAACTCAATCCGATTTATTTCAATGTTTTGTAATCACAATTTCACTGTTTTATTTGCACCCTTCAACCACCGTATAAATTGGATTATCTTAAAGTAGATTATCCAATGGATAATCACTCTTTCTGATAGATAACTTTGACTTTACTTGTGTTTAGATTCTTCTAATGACCTTGTTACACTACTCGTTACGTCGATCCACTAACCCTTTCTTGTTTTCCCTTTTACTTTTATACTCCTGCTCAGACTGTTTTCCGACGATTGTCAACAAAATTTATTACATTATTAAATTACAAATTAGAAAATAATTACCTCTACATAGATCAGTGGCGCCCATATAATATTGTTAAGTCCAATTTACCCTTTTATATTATTCCCTCTACACGCCTGGTTTTCCTCATCTCTCGGGTTTCCCATTGCCTCGGGCTTACCATGACTCGGGCTTCCCATTAGTAATTAATTTTTTAAATTAATTTCTTTTTTTGTCTTATATTATTTTCTAGGGAACCCTCACTAAATTTTTATTATTATTACTGGACTCGTCTCTCAATTTGGCGTTCAACCATTCCAATTTCCCCCGATCAATACTACTTTCGAATTTTTATAAATCTTTTAATTAATGTTGCACTTTTATCATTTTGGTGTTTTACTGACTTTTCTGTGCTGTTTTCGTAATACCCCAACAGTATTTAAGAAGTTTATCTCCGATTGAAGAATCTCACCATAATGATTTGTTAGCATTATCAACACCATCTAAATCTCAATTGATGAATTAACTGAAAACTGGTTGGAATTACTCCCTTAAAAGGACACACTCTCTTTGGAGCAGTTTTTATTAAATAAAATTTTTGTTTGAAGGCGCTATAGACGTCGTGGTATCAAGGCGCCTGATTCGAACAACAGCTCTAGATCGTATCGTATTATCGCACCACGATGAGGAACACGCGTACGCTAGTTTTAAGCTGAAGAAAAACTCTAAATTCCGATATTATGACGGTCGGCGAAGAAATGGCCGTGGAAGAGAAAAATTCGAAACTAAAAAATGAATGTATTGTTGAAAAAATAAATTTTCTGAGTTTCAATTTAATATTGAATCAGATTAATTTTTAATCCGTAATAATCGAATAAAATAAAGATGATTAGGACTCTGAAAACCATGCGAGCAAATTTGGCGACCTGAGATAAAGGGCCTAGCAATGATCTATAAATTAACAACCCAAAAAAATTTAAGCCAATCTTAAACTAATGGTACACTCACTCGCATGAACGAACCTTTTATTAAACGAATATGATTTGCTGAAACTTTGACCAAAACTTCATTTATAGATATGGACACTTCCGAGCACTGAGCAGAGAATTAATAAAATCTAGACGAGAAAACAAGGACTTACACGCTCAGTTAACCCAAACGAGGCGAGAAATACAAAAGATCAAACTTTTACGGGCTTAATTCAGGCCTATCAGCGCCTAACCGCCGCCAAAATAGGGTGGGCAAAAGAAAAACAGATGGTTCAAAATCAAAAAACTCAAATCAGAAGCTAGGAGATAGCACTGTCGGCTTGTCAAGAAGGCAACGCAGTGACCTACCCTTTGGTATTTACTCCAGCGCAAATAGTCTACCGAGAATCCAAACCCACACGCCAGCACTCAATATCCAAACGACTTTATCCTCGACCCGGAAAAACAACTAAGAATCATCAAGAATGAACGAACCCGTGAAGTGAGAAGTTGATCAATATTGTTTTATTTAAAAATAAAACCGTCTTCGATTGTTTCATCAATTTTTTAAGAAATGTTTTATTTCAAATTAAAAATGTTCTATATCACGAGATAAAGTAATTAGCTGAAATGAGAGTTAGGTAGTAGTTAAACGAGTACAGAATGGACCAGAATTGTAAACCGCTCACAAGCCTTCTACCGGTAGTGCGTTGAACCCATCACAAGGCCGGGCCTTAGCCGTTCTGTGAGCAGAGCTCATCTTTGGCGGTCTCGTAACCAGTGGTTGCAGTACCAACGTTGCCTAGCAACGGATAACTATTGGAGGGCAAAGAAAGTTGTATGCAAGAAGTCAAGGTTGTAAACCACTAACCTCATAACTGTATGCTTGAGCGGATCTCAAATATCACAGATTAATTGCTTTTCTGCACTTTGAATTTTCGTTCTATTCCAGTAAACATTTGATAAATAAAATGTCTTAAGAAAAATTTCACTTTAATTAAACTTAAATAATGAATTTAGTTTTAACAATAGCATTTAAAGGCTTTCAAGCAGTACACTATGAGCGCACTATCTCAAGGGGAGGTGTTACACCCCGAGTGTATGTATTACGCAATCATCAGTCGGTAGTGAGGATATAACCACACACATTGTTACATAATCATCGGATTTCATGTAACACACTCGGTTACACAACCACATATATTATTACATCATAATACGTGTGTGTTCAGGGTCAAATGAAATCATAGATAAAAGGTAACATGACATCACAGGTCTAGTTCAAATGGCGTCATCGATAAATTTGTTTATAAAAAGTTGCTATTTTGTATCTTATTTATATGAAATTTAGTTTGAATTTTAGTTGTAATAAAGTGGTCACCATTTTGAATTTTTATTTTAATGAAATCAATATTTCAAATTTTGGTTTAAATGGTCGGATTTCTTTCAAACAACATTATTTTTAAGCTAATTTCAGAAGAAAAAGTCGAATCTGGGCTCATGGTTTCATGGTTTCAGGGTAATTTTAGTAGGTTTTCGATGAAAGAGTTCAAAATGGTGTTAGAAATAGAACAAAAAGTCGATTTTTAAACAGATTTGGCTAATATTGCATTCAAAAGTCGATTTTAGTGTCAAATTCCATGCCTCAAGGATTAAAATAAAGCTGTATAGTCATAAGGGTCAGCATTGAATTTTGCACAAAAGTCAGTTTATGATCAAACAAAAACATATGATGATGATTATGATCCAGAACATGAAGTAGCTCTATCCAATGCTATTAACTAATTTAATCTATTGTTCTCCAGAAATTATTCCGTTTAGAATTTGGATGCGATAGTTGTATGGAGCGATTGAAGAATCATGATAAACGGATTTTAAAAAATGAGTTGCGATAAATTTAGTTATTATCAGTTGTCAATTAATAATAAATATTATTTACTTATCTTCTTCAATTTATATATTTTCAGAAAGATTTATTGAGATATTTTTATAGGATATCAACATTTTAATTACCTATTTAAGTTTGATTCCCATTCAAATTAATAATTTTATTTTCATCATTAAAATAATTCTATTATACCATAATCTACTCTCGTAGAAACACCATATCATCAGTATTTCCGTAACTTTACCTAAAAACCATTGTTGGATGGTTTCATACTCATCATCGACCCTTAAATAAAACGTGATTATAACATTTCCACCATCCTAACCCATCATATCAAACCTGAATCATGATTTGACTATAGATAATATAATGACATTTAATATTTTTAATATTTTTTAATATTTAAATTAAATATATATTTTAGATAAATCGAATGATATTGCTGAAGAAAAGATACAGAAACTAAGATACAGTTTTATTTATGTGTTTTATGTGATTTTATAAAGTTGGTGGGAGTCGTCTTTAACCCCTAATGTTAGTTGATATATTTTTATATAGTATTTTAATGTATTGATAGAATTTTGTATGTTGGTCATCGTGGTGGGTGTCTTTAATCTAACTGAGTGGAAGGTTTCTACAATTTTAATAAAAGTAAACATCTAACTAATAATAGAGCCAATGACATAAAAATATAATACCAGTGCGCGTATACTATAATTATTCACGTAACATCACACAGTTTAATTGACTTCATTTTCGATGATGTAGTTTTTGAGATGTTACAACGAAAACTATGATTATATTAAATACCTTGACCTCACTTTTAAGGTGACACGGTCGTTATATCTTATGAATAAACGAGAGCTCTGCTCACTGCTCATTGTGTTTGGTAATAAATTAATTAATTCTTCCTCTTGTCTCATCTTTTCTTTATAGGATTAATAATAGTAATAAAAATAATAATAATAAAAATAAAAATAATAATAATAATGTTAATAATAATAATATACCAATTACTCCAACAGTTAAATAGACAATATTTTTTTCAATCCATATGCTCATTTTAAAACCCAAGTCATACTCAAACGTTTTGATTGATTTAACGAAAATTATTATGAAAATAGTTAGACAACACTAAGCCTAGTAGATTTGATCACTGACATTAAGGTTGACTTTATGTGGTTTGGTATCACTTTTGTTTAAAATTCTATACTAACTTCCTTATGACATTATAGGCTCATTAGACACTTTTGCTCTTAATTCATAGATTTTGACACTATAATCAACATTTTAATGCAAAATTAGCCTAAATAAAACTGAAATATGACTTTTTATTCGAAATTTGATCCTGAACCTATTTTTGACCATATAAGTTCATTAGAAAAATTTGGCTCTTAATTCATAGATTTTCACATTAAAATCGATTTTTTAAATTGAAATTAGCTTAAATATGTTGTTGTTTGGTCGAAAACTAACTTTTGGAGAAATTCAATTCTGGCCCATTTGACTAACAGATTCATTTAACCCCTTAATGCATAGAATTTGACAGTAGAATCGACTATTTAATGCAAAATTATCTTAAATCTGATTAAAAATTAACTTTTTGTTCTATTTCTAACACCATTCTAAACCTTTTCAGCGAATGAAATCTGTCAATTTAAACAAAAATTTGAAATATCGATTTCATTAAAACAAAAATTCAAAATGGCCACATTATTTAAACAAATTTATGAAGTCACTTGATCTATGACGTCATTTGACCTTGATCTGATGCTTGCTATAATATAATAAAGCCTGTGATTTCGTTATCGGGCGTGCTATGTAAGGACCTGATTATATAATTAGTGGTATACAGGCCCGCTACCCCACCGGCCCACTGGGACAAAGACATAAACCTACCTCCGGTAAAAAATTTTTTTCTAAGTTTAAAAGTACAAATTTTTATATGACAAAGACCATAAATTTTGTAGGACTCATCGAAATTTTCTCAAGGTCATAGTATTTTTTAAAAAATTTTTATTTTTATTCTATTATTATTATTAATATTATTAATGTTATTATTAATATTATTAAAATTATTATTAATATTATTATTAATATACTATAATGAAAATGATTATTACTTATTTTTAATATTATTATTATTAACATGATTTTTCTAATTATTACATACTATTTTATTATTAATATAATTATTACTTATTATTATTATTTTTAATATTAATATGATTATTATGATTATTATTACGATTATTATTATTAATATCACTACTTATAATAAAAAACAATGAATTACTAATAATAAATACAAACAAAATATATTTACAAAATATAAAAGCAAATCATGTCGGTTAAGTTATTTTTCACGTTTCTTCCCGCTGGAACTTCTTCATGGAAATATAATAAAAGTTATATTATATTTCTAGATAACAATTTTCATGATAAAAATGAAAATTATTACAAGTTTTCCAAAAAAAACAAAATAAATAAAATATTTAACAAAATACTGATTTTTATAAAATATTTATTTAAATCCATCTGACAACATCACGTTGTCAATATCAATGTTCTCATCACTGTCCGCAAAACTGGGACTTAAACCACCGAAAAGCTGCCCAACATTATCTTCATTATCACTGAATTCTGTTGCATAGTCAAAATTGGAGCTCAAACCACCGAAAAGCGGCTCATCCAATAAATCTGGTCTGTCATCTATTACTTTGCCACTATCATTGGCAGCAACCCCAAAATAATGCCCAAATGCGATACTGGTATTTTTCTCCACCCATAATTGCTTATTATCGTTATTACTCAAAGCGATTTTACTATTTCTAAAAGTATACAGCTGGTGGTTTCGCGTCCCTGCCCTACTTTCAGGCACTGTGAATACTACGTTCTTATTGTAGCAATCCAAATACGACTGATGTTTATTGTCAGTCCCAACAAATTCACCCTTTAGCCCTCATTGTATCGGATTCACCTAAAAAACTATAGCACTTGGGTCTTAAGAAAACCCATTACTTATGCCAGAGACCTTTACTCTCGTCTTTAAATTTTCCTATCACTAAATCTAGTTTCCTCGAGAATAAGGGATGTGCCAGGTCGTAATTTGAGATATCTAAAAGGTTGTCCTTTATCATTGCCGGCAAAAGAATGTCAAGGTTACAGTGCTTAACCTCAAGGAAAACGAATCCGTGTCGCCGCAAACGATATTAATATCACAGTCAAATTCGGATCTATATTTTACCAATTCATTATATTGTAATTGGTACATCCGCAGCTTAGACCGGTCTAGCACTGATTGGCTGATGTAGCTAGGTCTGTCTAAACAAATAGAGTCTTTGTTCAGATGAGCAGAAATCAAATCATTTACTATTTAAATGGACTTTTTGAAAGTCGGTTTTGAGGCATATATAATCATCTTTTTAGCTGAATTGCATAGCCTTAAATTCATCCGTTTTTTCAAATTCTCAACGGACTTCCCATATAAACTATTATTAAATAATTTGTATAAATCTCTATAAAGTTCGCACTTTGAGTTTGAGCGTAAATCTGTATTTCTCTGAATATAATCTTTAAAAATAGGTGCCTGATTAAATTTAATAGCTCTATGAATACACTCAACTTCCGCACCAAATTCTATATACAGCTTGAGAAGTCTCAAGTGAAGAACTTGGTTCTTCTTGCATTAACTTCTCAACCTTTGAATTGGGCGGACACATTTGTTTCCAGAGCAAGCGGAGAGTCATTCAAATACTGATGTACACGCTAGGGATATTGATGTCAACTTCCATTGTATAAATATACGGAAGGAATTCAATTTTCACATTCACACATTCACTCAGCACATCATTCAGATTCTTATGCACCCAAACAAAATCACCATACGGAATGTTTTGACTAAGTGCCCAACCATATAAATTATTAATATCAATATACAAGAGTTCTGTTTCTTCAGAACTTGCAACATAATGTTTGTTAACAAATGTTAACTCACCCCGTATTCCGCCCTCATAGAAATTAAACATTTCCATGTCCTGCAGAAGTTCTAGAGGTTCCTTTAATGTCATGAGAGCGACGCCCATGACATACCAGGAATTCCATAAACATTCAGAGGTTCTAAACCATTGTAAGCAATAGCCTTTGCGCGAAATTGCCGAAAATAGTCTACAAAGAGGAATACGTCTAAATTTAGGTAAGTTAGCATATAGTCTAGCATTGTAGTGAAATTTTGGTGTATCCAAATTAGTTGGGCGGTAGCGTATTCATCATCAGATACAGAATTCCTTTTTGGAGGTAGTTCGTAAGTCGATTCAAATACTTTATTAAAAGTAGAAATCTCTTTAAAAAATTCAATAGATATCGTAAAATATTTCAATAGATCTAGTAAATTAATAATTCTATTCTTATTATAAATTAATGATAATTAAAGTATCATAATAATGATATTATAATATTTCACATATTATTAACTTTTATCTTAAATATTTTCATATGGTCGCCATTAAAAATAAATATTAAAAAAAATTAAAATCTTACATTTTTTATAATATGTTTCGTCATGAGCATCCAACAGCATATCTTCCCTGGAAACGGGGGCATCCACAGAAATGTGGGTATCATCCTCCATAAAAACTATAGCAATAATTGGTGTATCCGTAATTTCATACAGATCAACCGTAATACTTTCATTAATAATTTCTGAAAAAACATTGAATAATTTATTAATTTAATAAATAAATTTACCGATATCCGAAACATCGCAATCTTCTATTAAAATAATTTCGTCATTATCAACTTCATGATTCTCTAAAATAATATTAAAATAAATAATAATACATTATAAAATTACCAAGAACAAATTCATTAATTCCATCGATTTCATTTTTTATTTCGGTAATTGTAAAAAAATTTAAAAAATAAAATAATAATAGAAAATAAAATAAAAAATAATTTACCGGCCTCATTCGTCAATAGAGCTCTTATAATATTATTGTTCATTTTTGAAATTTGTGGTTTCAGTGAAAAGTTTTTTGAAATAATTGTGAAGAGAATTAAATTTTCAGGATTTAGCCAATCACATTTTAGCAATACACACATATAGGTGAGAGGTTATGATGCATGCAGTTAGGCATGTGTTCTTTGTAAATCACACACAAACAAAAGTATGTATGTGTTTTCTTTGTAACTCACATACAAACGAAGTATGTATGTGTTTTCTTTGTAAATTACATACAATCTTGAGTGTGTATGCATGTTACTAATCATGCACTTATCATGCACTGGCGTTGTGAATCATGTCATGATCATGCAGTGTAAATCACGTGATGATTATTCAGTGTCTTTGTAAATCACGCATTAGCACTGGCTTTGTTAAAATTAATTAATTAAACACATAATAATAATAATAATAATAATAATAATAATAATAATAATAATAATAACAATAATAATAAAACATAACAGAACATTAATACATTTATTAAACATCAAATCGCTTGGATAATATCCAAGATAAACAATGTTTAACACATGTTAAGGTCCATGGTTTTTGAAACATAGTTTTATTATAGACAATAGGTTTACCCATTATTTGCAGTTTCGAAACCATTAAAGCCGGATAATAGAAACCCATAGGATCAAATACAAATATCTTGCTAGGTTTCATATATATTGCTAACCAATGTTCTCCACCGAAATGAGACGAATAAGTATTGACGATTATGGCTTGATTATTACGTAAATATGAAATTTTATCAAGAGGAAAAACCCTTACAAATTCATGTCCTACTATTTGTTTTCCAATTCGATAGACCTGAACAGAACTACATCAATAGTATTAATAATACATGAAAAACTCCATGACAAATTATAATAAATTACCTATACATTTATACCATTCAAACAAACAATGTTTGTTCAAACCAACACTGTTCTGTTTGCAGTTATTTGAACCTCATTTTCAAATACTCCATATATTACAACATGTACCGGTTCAGTTGTACTTTAGCAAACTTTATATCTAATCGTAAATTTCCATTTTGAGGTAATTGACTCTGATTTAAATCAAAATCGGGAGCCAAAACAAATGTAAAGAATGGATATTTGTTTTTAAAATCATCAAGAGTTATACCACAATTAAGGTTTTTATCCAAATAACCCATATTTCTCATTATACTGAACAATTTCCTTTGTTTTTAATGGATATATTGCATGCTTAGAATTAAGCCCCAGTTGATGACCGGCTAATACAGAGAGCTCAACACGAACTCTTCTCACCAATAATTTTGCATCAACTAATTGAAGAATTGGTGTTGTGGTAGCACTTGTTAGTGATAATGCCGACTCAGATCTTTTTAATCTAACGTGTACATTAACGCCTGGGAGTAAATATTTCGGTTGATCCATAAAATCGATTTGTAATGATGAGCACATGGTAAATAATTTCGATCCTTTAATCCACTTTTTTCTATCGTCATCACTACCTTAACCCTAGGATTAATATACATGGTAGGATCAACCCTACCATAACCATAGGAGTTAAACATGTATTTTTGGTATCGCTATTGTAATTTATAATAGTTTCTATTAGAGCTTTGTGAATATATGTACTGTTACCACCCTCAATCTTGATATTATTAAATCCGAGAACTGCATCTTTAAAAAGTGTATGAAACAAGACATTATTTGGTATAACATCACTAGGTTCACCCAACGGTTTTCTATCTTTATCTACAAATTTGATCTGAACAGTTAACAATGTATCGTTCAAATCTAGATATCCAGTTTGGAAACCATTAATATAAAATTCAATATCAGTTCTACTATCCATAATAGAATTCATCGGGAATACGTCTTCAAAGTTACTCATCTAAATTACTGCTTGGAGAGATGGTCTATCAAATAAACACAATTCAGATTTAATACAAATCATTTTTGAAATATAGTTCCATGACCTTTCATTCGTTTATTTATATGTTTATGATGTCTTTTACATTTATGAGTTGGTCACGGTGTTGGTTCCTGTTTTTGAAACATACCTGCAACACAAGGTAGAACTTTCCCTAACTCAGATCATGCATTTGATTTCAGAGATGGTAATATTTTCTGCTCATTCATTATCACATCTTTAGCGGTTTTCATACCAAATCGACCAAGGCGTTTAAGAATAGGAAATGCAACTCTACCAATAGTTCTCAACCATCCTAACCGTACTGTTTACCAATAAAATATGGTAATTAACCACCACTTTGGCTACCACTATAAATACTAATAATATCGTTATTGGCCATCTAAATTTACGAAAATGTAATGTCAAATGAGTTTTTGTATCTTTACTAAATTCAATAAATTTACCGCTATCATCACGAATATTTATTTCTATATTGTTTATACATGATGTTGATACCGGTAAGTACATGGAATTATCGATATTTATATTGACAACTTTATCCTGGTCATGTTTATCAATCCAAACAGATTTCAATAAATGAACCAAAGAATCACCAACAATTATAGGATCGATGATGTTAGTATATATGAATATTTGTCTATGAAGTTTTATTATTTTTGGTTTGCGTACACCAAAAGCACTTGCCATATATGTTTGCTTATCTAATCCCAATGTATTAGCCAAATTTCTATCAAATGTAACTTCACAAATGTTATTATTCAGACTGAATTTGCATATTCCATCTTTAAGAAATTCAATAGTTTTAAATATATGTAAACAATTGAATGAAATATATTTATAAATGTATCTTCCACCTCATTTATATATGATACAGTTATTTTGATGTGTTCGGTCCTTACGCTGTTCTCATCAAATGTTTTGAAACGTAATAAGTATTCAGTACCAGGAATAACTATGTTAAGCTTATCACAACCCATTCGCTTGGCATCCTCAATACTTTCAAACTTTATTGTAAATGGACTAAAATCACAACTAACATTCAATCCATCTTTGAAAACCATGCCACTATTTTCATCTAAAATTTGATTCGGAATATGACAGTATCGTTCTATATTATTGATTGAGAAAATACCACTACATGTTTTAGGAACAAACTTCTTGTAAATGATTTTACATTGACTGTAAAATGAGAATGTATTGTACACAAATGTAAAGTCTTGCAAAGCAACTTCCCAATTTGTATGTAAATAAATTTTATTTTGATGATCAACCACAAATTTACTTTCTTGACTTTCCGGATGGATTTACGGGCAACTATTGCTCGGTAAAATTGTATAGAAACTCATTTTACTAGTTCTTTTGATGATATCCATGAGGGTTTTTGATATCCATGCCATTTGACATAGTATTGTTTATCCTTACCCATCATTTTAGTTTACTGTATTTTCTGAATTCTGAACACTGTAAGTTTGGAAATAACTTGTAATTTCTGTTCATAGAATTTCCCTTGTATTACATTGTTATCACTATCTTTAATAACATACATTACAGGACTCTGTTTAGTATTAATTTTAGTAATTCGAAATACCTCATTACTCCAGTTATTATCGAAATTTTTGATGAAAGGTGAAGCAGATATTTTACTAATTCTAACGTGATCACCAAATTTATATTTTAGTTTTGTAATAGTAACTACTGATGGTACTCGTGTTTTTGAGCTGATATCTACGGGTCTCAAACCATTCAGACCTTGATGTGATGAATTATTATAACTAACAAGTATTTTCGGTAAAACATTTATCCATATTTTATTACCTTGATGCACGAAATATTTCTTCAATCTATCCCTCAATGTCCGGCTAAATAATAATAATAATAATAATAATAATTAATAATAATAATAATAATAATAATAATAATAATAATAATAATAATAATAATAATAATAATAATAATACCTAAATCGGTTTGCAAATTGTCTGGATGCCAATTCTTAATTATATTATTAATTGCTTTAGATATTTCCTCTGCAGATTTTGTCTTTATTGGTACACCTCGCGCAAAATGACTGAAAACATCAATGCACGTTAAAATATATTTATAACCAATGTTAATCTTCAAATACGGTATCATCTCCATCAAATCCATTTGCCATAAATCATTAATACCGAATGTCTTATAAGCTCTTGTTGGAAATCTTTTCCGCATTGGTTTGTTTAAACTGTACGCAAGCTGATCTGACAACCACCTTTCCGTTTCCTTTTTCGAATTTGGGACTCTTTTCTTTAACTTTGCCACTCCACCGAAACCTGCTTCGTCTTCTGGGTTTGTCAAAATTTTCTCCATTACAACAAGATGCTTTAAATTTTAATTTGACATTAGGTAATGATTGTCCCATTGTTTATTGTGATAATAATGATATTGCTAATGGTAACATTGCTCCGATAAAACCACCTTGTTGTTTGTATATGATTTTTCTCATTTGCTTACGATTTTTATTATTTACTAGAGATAACAAAGGCTTACGATGTTTATTCAATACTAGTTTTTTAGATTTACTGATTTTAATTTTACCTCTGACTACATTTAGTAGAATTTTGAGTAAATCATCGACAACAAAATGTGGAAATGATTGTAAAATAGACATTCTTTTCATACTCGAAGCCTTTAACAATGCATTAAAATATGGGAAACTCCTATGGTTTTTTACAATTTTAACTTTTTTCTTACTCATTTTAATAATGGTTTTCGAAATTAGATTCATTGCAGGGTAATTCTCGGTTATTAGTTTTTTAGATGGTGTATAACTGGTGTTTGGTGGAACACGTGTCTTTATTGTCTTTTTAATACTTTGTCTAAGTTTTCGGATATTTTTAGGCCTGGATTTCATAAACATTTTTACATGTTAAAGTTTTCAACTTTGTTTATATACCATGGCACATTCTTTATTGAAAATATCTGTTTTTACCCGTAAATTATCATTGCATTGTTGTGTGAAATCAAGAAATATATATCCATGTGGTGATTTTGTAGCATCTTGAAATGCACTGATGAGAAAATTACGATTATTAGGGTATGCTTGTCGAGCAAGAAAATCAATAACTGTTGCATCTCTAGGATTCTTGAAAATAACTAAATATTGAACATTTAAATTCATTGTTCGATGTGCACCACCCTGATGAAATAGATTTTGAGTAATAAAGATCACAGTAACACCAACATGTTGACTGATATTTGTGAATAAATTATTAAAATCCTTTTCTTTATTAGTTTCCTGATACAAATCATCAATAATGATGACATCGCCTTTCCTTAATCGACTTGACCAGATTTTATCGAAACCCTTTACTATTTTCATGTTTTTCAATTTACAGAAATTATCTTGAGTCAAATCCGGCAAATGCAGAATCATGGGATGCAAGAAACCTTTAGACGTCAATAAATTACAATATAGAATAAAGGATATTAAAATACAGTCAATTACGGTTACCGTGAATATGGGACAATCTATGAATCTATACAACATGTCAACACAACGTCTTTGTCTGTTCGAGCCAGAATTATTTCCTGCACTGAGGCTTATAAAATACAACCCAATTTGTGTTAACGTGTTTGCCAATGGGAAAATAGTTATATTAGAGTTGCGAAATCTAGAGTATAAAAATATTGTTATAGACATACACAATGAAATCATGGGATTAGTCGATATCTGATTGGCTAATGATTTATTTTATTTCATTTGTAAAATGGAAAATACTATGCCGATGATAAGCTCAATATTATCAAAGAAGGAAATTAAAAATTATGGTAAATTTATTATTTATTATTATTATTATTGTTTACAGATAAATACCAAGAAGTAATTTTAAAGCGTTTGTTCTTCTTTTACCCTCAACTGCGAACAATTCTGAAAGAACAACCAGAATCAATGATTCCAGATCTCGTATACACCGAAAAAAATATCTGGATATTCAATATCATTGATCAAGCTTTATGGGATGTGAAGCTTGATCGAAAAATGAAGGAAATTGAAACCGAATACCCATGTATTCTGGAATGCAGCTGTTGCAATTTCAGATATCAAATATATGTCGAATGGTGTCTTGTGAAATCAGTTAGAAATGCTTGTAAATTTAAACCTTTTTCGAAATAAATGGTTTTGTTTTATAGTTTGTCTTTTTTTTATTTGTCTTTAGTATTAACATTTTTAAGACAAAATCTTTGTGTTACATCTTTTTGTTTTTAGTTTGAGTTTGTTTTTTGATTTGTTTTTTGTATTAACAAGTTTTATTAATAATAATTTTATTTATTCATTGTTTTATATAATAAACGAAATAATAATAATAATAATATTACAAATAATAATCATATTAATAACAATAATAATGTAATACATAATAAGTATAGAAATACACACACATATAGGTGAGAGTTTGATGTATGTGTTCTTTGTAAATCATATACAAACTCAATGTATGTGTTTTCTTTGTAAATCACATACAGTCTTGAGTGTGTATGCATGTGTTCCTTGTTACTAATCACATACTTATCATGCACTGACTCTGTATATCATGTGATGATGATGCACAGGCTTTGTTATAATTAATTAATTAATAATAATAAAAATAATAATAGAAATACTTACATTCATATTGTGGTGATGAAGCATGTGCATGTAATAATCAATAAAATTTTAAAAATGTAGTTTTTATTAATAATAACAAAGAAATATTTATTAAAATTTATGATAAACTTTATTACATATATATAAAACCGATGCTCCAGTTAATAGTTTCTGCGGCAACTTGAATAATCGCTATCCATCCACCGTTTGTTTCTACCCATAGATCAATTTTTGTTTCTATTACCTAAATAATAATAAAAATAAAAGAATAATAAATTGTAATATACCTCTATAGACCATTCGAAATAATTTTTATAGCCGGATCCAGATTTTATTATCATGTGTTTCATAAACATTAATCCTACTATTATTCGCATCCATTTATTATTTTCATCAAACATATAACTAAATATTGATTAGAATGCCTTCTTTCTCTCCAATGTTGGCAAATTGAGAATTTTTTCATAATCAAATGGGATGTCTTCTACGATTTTCTCGGTACGGTTTACCATAAATTTTATGTTTTTAATGATATCATCTTCTTCTCTATTATTAGAAACCAGCTCATTCAACAATGTTATAAAAAATTTAGTTTCTGGCATTTTATAAAAATATTTGGGAGTGTAAGCTTATTTATACTATATTGGACCAATCAGAATCATCCATGAACATTAAGAAGTTGCAATGTTAAGAAAATATGTAAAACTATATAATGGAAATGACAATGATGATTTGTTGCCAATGTTAACATTAACTTCTTTTGATTTGTTAACCTGTTGTTGAACTTCTTTCATTATACGATTGAACTGATCAGTTGTTTTATTAGAATAAAATTTAATACTATATTGAACTTGATTCATCCTTTTTCATTAAGTTTACGATTTTCATTCAATTCTAATATCAATTTTCATAATTTATTTTTGATAATACCAATAGTATTATTTATATATATAGAATATCAACATATAATTTGTTTTAAGCTCTTTAAAGTCTCATATGTGTGTTTAAATTGGAATTCTAAATTACTCATTTTTTCAGATAATCTTTTGACTGAAGTTTTCAAATATCTAGGCCTATCTATCATATACAAAATATCCATCAACACGGTTGTATCAGGACATACGCATCTTGTTGAAGTTTTACCTTGAAAGGTTACAAAAATTGAGTTAGCCATATTAAAAATACTAAAGACTAATATTATTATTAAAATTTCTTTAATCATTTTCAAATCTATATAAATTAATATTTATTGTTTATAGCTAAAGGTTTGTGTGTTTTTAACTTCTCATTGGTCTAAAATAGTATAAAAGTAATTGTTATTTCAATTTTTTATCATTATAATGGATGTACCGAGTGCAGTTCAAGCTATGAATGAAATTAAACATTATGGAAATTAATAATTATTATTATTATTATTAACTATTTTTTAGATGATTATTTTAAAGTTATCAAAGAACGTCTGAAATTCTATTTTCCAGATATACATGAAATATTGAAGGATAAGCCAACATCAATAATTCCAGACTTGGTCTTTTATCACACATCTATATGGATATTTTCATTGCTGTGCTGCCCGATATCGAGAGTATATAGAACGGGCTTTGAATAAAGCTCTTCGACAATATTATTATAGTCGATTTATTTCTTTTTAAAAAAAGTTTTTGTTGTATATGACTTTGTTTTTATTATATATTAAATAGTATAATAATAAATATAATAATAATAAAAATAATAATATTAATAAAAATAAAAATAATAATATTAATAATAAAAATATATACTACTTACAAAAGTAAGTAGATAGTTTAGTTTTAAAAATGACTAAATATTCTGTGATTTTGAAATTTATTTTTTAAATGACCTTGACCTACTTTTAAATGACCTTGATAATAATATTCATAAAAATAATAATATTAATAATAAAAATAGAATAAAAATTACAAAATATATACTAGTTATAAAAGTAAGTAGATAGTTTGTATTTTAAAAATGATTAAAAATTATGTGACCTTGAAAATAAAATTTAAATGAACTTAAAATACTTGTAAATGACCTTGACCTACTTTTAAATGACCTTGAAAAATAATAATTTTAATAAAAATAATAATATTAAGATTAAAAATAGAATAAAAATTACAAAATATACTACTTATAAAAGTAAATAGATAGTTTATATCTTAAAAATGATTAAAAATTATGTGACCTTCAGAAATTTGAATGACCTTGATCTACTTTTGAATGACCTTGACATTCTTTTGAACGACCTTGAAAAATAATACTATTAATAAAAATAATAATAAAAATAATAATATTAATAAAAAAAATAGAATAAAAATTACAAAATATATACTACTTATAAAACTAAGTAGATAGTTTATATTTTAAAAATGATTATAAATTCTGTGACTTTGAAAAATTTTTGAATGACCTTGAGAAATTTTTTGACGACTCATGTTCTTTGTTTAAATGACCTTGAGAAATATGATGAGTCATCCAATGACCTTGAATGAGTCATGGTCTTTGTTTAAAAATCTTTGTATTTTTAAAATTTGTACTTTTAGACTTAGAAAAATTTTTTGCCCCGGGGAGGGATATGTGGTCCAGCGGTGACATGGTTTAGCGGTTACATAACCATCTACTCTCGGACGTAGTATTGAACCGTGTAATATGCAAAAGTATAGAAAAATTTAATAATTGGATTGTAGAGCAGAGAGATGTATAAAAACTGAAAATCGTTAATTAACTAATTTAGGAAAAAGAGAGTTGGGTAAACAACGAAGAAAGTAAAAAAAAGAACTCGAAGGCCATTATCAGGACAGTATGAGTAGGTAGATGTGAGTTCCATGAATTCATATGAGTTATCGCGCATGCATACCCCCGGGGGCCTATCATTTTTATCAAAGAATAATTACGAGTCATTGTGCATATATTGATTTTTAGGTCTAATTATAATATTTTTAGGTACATAAAGTGCAAAGTACATTTCTGTCTTTTTTGGTTTTCAGACTATATGCAAGTACACTTAAAGTTCTGCACCAAAAAAATATAATTATTGATATAAAAGTGCAGACATGTGCAAAGTGAATTTCTGAAAAAAGTCACAAGTATGTCTTGGTTATTATTATTATTTGGTCGAGACATTCTTCATGAAAAAATGTTTTCTATTACTACAAAATCAGGGAAAAGATTTCTTTTTCCTACTAATTTTTTGTTTTTAAAGAATCGTTTTTGGAACATTGAAAAGACGACATAATTTATCGAGACATTCTTCATAAAAAACGTAGCTTCTTGGTTCAACTAAGGGGAATCTGAAATAATATCATAGAAAAGTTTCATGGTTCTGATAATTCTCAGAAATTCGGTCAATGTCCATAGTCAATAAGTTATCACGCGACTGAAATATAGATTATTTGCCCCATACCCCGAGGGGTGATAATATCTAAAAATTTATTTTAAATTTGGCGCAAAAAAATTTAAAGTTCAATTGCTAAAACATTCATAATTTTGAGACAACACATATTTTGTCGAGACAACTTATGTGAAAAAGATGTATTCGATGACATCACACAATATTATATACAAAATAAAGGAAAAGACTTTTTTTTCATAATAATTTTTAAGGAATCTTTTGGTAACATTAGCAACATGACATAATTCGCACAGATATTCTTCATAACAAAATTGTGCCTTGGTTCAGCTAAGAAGATTCCAGAATAATATCATCGAAAAGTTTCGTGGTTCTTCCAGGAATTAAGAAACGGTATAATCAGTCGATAACTCTTAGAAATTTGACTATGTCCGCACAAACTTTGCCAAAATGTCATCACATTTATTTACGACACATCATCAAAAAATCAAGATATTTAAAAGGTACTTTCAATTTTCTGAAGTAGATTTGAATGAATATCTAGAATATTTGATCAAATGTATAATATTTCTGTGTGAAATATGAATATTTGTTAATATATAAACCCATTTTATTAATATATAAAGTCCGCATGATTAGAGATTTTGATACCAATGTTTCTGTTTTAGATGTAATTCATGACGGGGATCTCAGATCTTTGTTTAAAATTAAAATATTTGAGACAAAATTCGAAAATCTTAACATAAAAGTTTACATTTCTGATTTTGAATAAACTAATCATCAAAATAATATAACAATTTATTTTCATATCAAGTCAATAACAATGAAACATTTATTAAAACCAACCTATTTGTCAAATAATTGTGCTTGATATTTATAGAAATAGTTAACCAGAATATTTGTTGTTTGTTTTCTTTTATAAGTATTACATTCCTGATATTTATAAGGACAACCATATTTATAATTAAATAATTGTTTTGATATTGTTTTAATAAACTTGATTTTCTGTAAAAGAGATATTCTATAAAAACCAGCATGGCTATCATAACTTCAATTCTGGATTTTAAGAAGCCGACAATTAATGGCACAATAAAACAATATAAATACCGTGAAAAAAAGATCCACAAGCGTTCGAAGTAGTGCTTATAACACGAAATTGAATGATGAACAAAAAACCTCTTGATAAAAACGTGGCTTGATGAAGATTGTACTTTAAGTTTCTTATCTATAAAGAATAAAATTCTAACAATTTTCGATATCTACGTGTCTGCTCCTACAATTTTTGATATATCAAGAATTTTAATTATTCTTTGAAAAGAACATTCTTGATTCCTATGCGTCGCAATGATCCAAATACGTCGAAAATGCGCCCTAAGAAATGTTAGCTTGCTTTCTACATATGGTGCCATAGCGATAATTTTTATTGATGGGGTGGGTTTTCAAATTTCTAAAAGAGTTACAAGGGGAAGATTTATTGTAGGAAGTCCGGCTAACATTTAAAATAATATAATAACATAAATAACTGTGTAAGCCAATTTCTCCAATATTTATCCATAAAACTAGTTTACCCGTAGCGCGTTGCTGCGATCTCAAAAGAAAGGAAATTCAAGGGAAAAAAATTAAAACAACACATTGAAATTTATTTATTTTAATACTATTTATTTATTTATTCGAGCGCTTTTAGATATATAATATGTTTTGTTTTTCGTCCGGTGTGTATAATAATAAATCGGAAGGTTTAATATAGTAGCTAAGATAGCACGTGCACTGATTCACTGATGATTTTTGTAATTTTTCGGGATATCTGGGAAAACGTTTCGAATAAATTCGTCTTTAGTTGATTTCATCTTACAAATGTTTGCTGGCAATCTAATTCCTTAATGAGTCATGTGATTCATAATGAGTCATTAACAAACTGGTAATAGTCGATAAAACGTATTCTAAGCTTATCAACATATACAATAAGAGATAAGAACTTTTCACTAATAATTGGAATACATTTTAGGTTCAAATTCTGAAATTGATTTATTCCATACTTAATGAAATGATGTAAGTCATACCACCGTAAATTATGAAAAACTACAGGTAATATTTCTTTGATGCTCCTATTAATATTACAACTTTTACATGCAGGACTAACATATTTTCCTGTAAAATGGTCATGGTCTCTAACATTATCTACTATACTCTTATTGCACAAATAACAATATTCACAATTATCAAATGAATATTCTTCCTCAAAAGTAAGTGGTATCATTAGCTTTCCCCCCTCTTCTTTATAATATAGTATTACAATGTTTGTTCAAATATCTGAAACCTTCTTTAAAAATTCATAAACGCAGTTTTGACCAAGGAAATTATGGTAACTTGTCATTTCAGTGAAGTTGTTGATTAATAAAAGTCCAGCAGAAACTGTCAAATGTTTTTGAAAATAAATAATATCTTTTGGTAAAATAGATTCAAAATCTGCATAGATAACGAACGTAGGTGTTATCGTTTTTTACCAGTTTTTGAACTCCAAATATTTATATTTATCTTTTGGTAATGCATATAGTGTAGTACCAAACTGATTTTTCTTACATAAATCTTGGTGTTTTTCAAAGGCTTTTGGCTTATGAAATCGATTTAAACAATTTTCACACCATTTGCAACGAATTCGAACATTAAAATCATTGCTTTTATGACAATTCATCAAGAATTGTAGATTAGTTACTGCTGTATAATGATATTTTTCACCCTCTATTATCAATAATAAATAAATTGAATCCACCCCAGTTACTTTTGTTCCGTGAATTATACTTAAATATGGATGCTTCATTACAAGTTCTTCTTTATCCTCATGATTGTCATTATTATAAATCTTTACATTAATTGCTAAACCAGGATTTTTCTTCTCAAAAGCTGGAATATCACACAGTTTCATTGGCATATCATTAGGATAGTATACCAAGTCATTCAAATACGGTAAATATTTTGTTGGTCTATCTCTATGTTTCTTGATTTTATTAGATTTCAATACACTCAAAGCACTATATATGAAACATAAATTATTCGTATTTTGTACATTAACTATTGCCTTTTTTACCTATAAGAGCTTTTTTTTTACTTCTATTATTCGATTTATTTTTCAACTACTTCTTAATTTCGTTCGTTAAACAATTTTTTCATTAATAGATCTTTATACGCTCATCGAGAAATGTCGTAGTCACTGAAGCAGCGCGATTTCATATAATAACTACATTGAGTTCCCCATCTTTTTCAAATTCAACTTGGACTCCAAATTGAACCTTTGAATGTTTCATTTCATTTAATGTTATTTTTAATTTTTCCAAAAGAGAAAATGGAAAAACTATTTCCTTAACATTGTATCCTCCGATGTTCCCTTTTATAATTCGAAGTGAGCGTAGTAAATCATATTCAATTTCTGGTTCAACAATAACATCACTTAACCCTAGTCCAATTTGTAAATCATCTTAAATAAATATTTTTTCAAGTATTTCAGATTTTATGTTGCTTTTTCGTTTCAAATACTTTTAAACAATGATTTTTTATTGGTATAAAATTGAGTCAAGTGATTTTTATGGTCATTATAAAATTTAAGGTACGGGTCAGAAGATTGGGTCTGGCATACAGAACATATATAATAATTACTCACTTGATAATATTCATTCATTTTATTGTGGCAGTTGTCATCATGGCTTGTAGATTGACAACACTTTGGATAAAGATTACCTGAAACATGGAAAAGTTAAATAATTCTGATTGTAATAATTAAGCACTCACATTTAACATTCACAGTAGGGATGTTTTCAAGTTCGTCATAATTTGTTTCAAAAAATATTCTATCATCCATTTTTTCAATGTCAATATTTAAATCATCTAAATTAAAAATAATTAATAATTTAAATAAAAGTAAATAATTACCATTTTTATATTCATTTCTTTCATTAATCGATCTTAAATCTTGAATATTAAAAGTATCTAACAGTTAATAATTTAAAAATCATTAAAAATTATCAAAAGATTACTTGTATCATATTTATCAATATGCAAAGTGTCTTGAAGGGTTGTCCTCTTTGACAATACTAAAAAGGTTAATAGTTAGTTATATTATACATACACGTACTCTTTGCAGCTATACTACTTTTCGATTCTCCTAATTGTTTGAGGTGATGCCCATAATGTTGTAAAAACATTGACCATCTACCAGATGTTATGGTGAGAAATTCTGAACACACATAACCAGAGAAACCAACATCATTTATCTTGAAATATGATGATGTAACATGCTCACAGTAGCAAAAATATTCGGGACTGATAGATACGCAAAATTTATATGTATTACAATAATTCACTAAAAAATAGTAAATTAAATATACATAAAAAGTAAAATTACTTATGATAATATTTTAATAATAGTTTAAATAATAATTGGTTGTTTATACCTCAAAATCATTCGTTTATACTAATTAAAATCGATTGATTATACTAAAACTTACATTCAAATTGAAATTTTTATTCAATTTAAATTGGATAAATTATAAATAGGTTTGAAAATCAAATTTAATAACATTGGTTGCTATAATTACATGAAAATCATTAATATCAAGATTGAGTAAAGTTTAAAATAAAAAATACATATTGATTTATATCACATTGATTATTTTTTCAAAAAATATATATATTTTTGCAATAAATTATTAGTTTATTATCCATAGAGAAATAAATAAAATAAAATATAACACATGTTCTATAGTTACATGGAAAAGATTCATATCTAGATAAATCAATAAAATATGATGGTCACATCAAAAAATTATTTTTTTAATAAGTTACCCTGAGTAAATTGCAAAAAGAAAAATATAATTATTGTCTATTGATTTTATGTAAAGAATCTTTAATTTATATTTAATTAAGTATTATATTAATAATTTGTGTCACATCTAAACATTAATTGACAAAAAAAATTGAAATTTTCTTTGAAAAATAAAAATAGTTTAAAATTATGTTACAAAGAAGCTAAAAGTAAAATAAACAATTATCATTTTGAAGTTTAATTACAATATTAATAAAAAGAATTAATAATTTAAGCCTGTCAAATAACTATATTTGAGATTTCAATTTATAATGAAAATAATTTTGAATAATTACCTTTTTTCAAAATAATCTTATTATTGACAAAATAAAATTCAAAAGTCGAAGTACTAATGTAAATATTGGTTTTAAAAATTTTATAATTTGAGAAAGTGCTTCATTGACAATAAAATAAGATGAATTCAACTGATTGAAATGAATAAATATGCTCTTATGTAAAACTACCAAGTCTTATTTTCAATCATGTACAATAATTATTTTAATTGTAAATTTTAGGTAATTTCATTAAGAATCTTAATAGAATTATTTAAGTTAAAGTACATCTAAAATAAAACATCGTGAAAGAATGAATCTGATTAAATTAAACTGACATTTTCATGTAAAAATAATTCTACACAGTGAACCAGTGTTTAACTTCGTCGATCAAATTTTTTAATTTTACCATATAATTCATGTATTTGATCGCTTAATGGCTTCAATCAATAATAATTTACTTAAGAAAATCAGATTTATATTTGTTCACTCTATATCTATTACCTAATTTTTAATACTTAAAAATCTGATAAAAATCTTAAATTTATAAGTCATTGATTTAATTTCATTTTCAAAAGTTATTATTTAATTTTCAATACTTAAAATATACTTTAAAATAAAGTCTCCAGTGTTTTGTCAAATTTTAATAAATCTGTTCTAAAAAAATTATACAAAGAGCTAATTTTAAAAATAAATCGTTACTTACAAGTTATCAAAGATGTCAACTTAAAACATTTAATTTACAGTTCATAAAATATTTCATAATCAATTCTTAGAATAAGTTCCAAATTTTTCTACTAAAAACTATGTTAAAATCAAAACTTTCATTGGATTATTATTATTTAACAAGTCAGTTAATTTCTAGCTCCTCGTGGTTCTCTGTATTATATAAAGGTACAAACGGAAAAACTCAATTTATATACAGTTTTTTCCAGTTAACTGATGGGTGCAAGTAAACTAGGGAGAAATTGCTTTTTCCGAGCTCAAATATTTTTATTTTAATATGAATGTTCTTTTCTTTTTATTATGACCAACCTTTAGATCGTTTATTATTTGACTGGTAATCGTTAACTTTTCTTTGGCCCAATGACAATTATCTTCTACATAGAACAGTTTTTTTATCATTTTGAAAAAAATATATATTTTTCAATTAGTTTGCACCAATGATCCCAAAGTTCTGATTTAATGAATTCCAAAATAAAACAATAGTTCGGCATTATACTCGACAATTATAGAAAATTTAATAAAATTCATTTTAATATTTCCTGGTCTTCCCATACAACTCGATTGTCTACATGCCTTAGATTCCACATTAGAGGATAAATTAATTTTAATTAGAAATTTTTTTCGATTTTAACTTTCTCTAGGGTCCACTCAATAAATTTTTACTATTATATCGGTGTTAGTCTCAAGATTTATTGTTCAATCATATTTGTTTCCCTGGAAATAATTTTATATTTTGATTAAGTTTCATTAATTTTGCAATCCTATTATGTTTTTTTTGTTTTGTTTATCATTGATTTTACTAGTTTTATTGTTTCATTTCGAATTATATTAAGCCCTATTAATTATATAGGTTGATATTTAGATAGACTATTCAAATTTTAAAATGTATTGCTTACATTAATTAAAATTTAGCATTTGACAGACTTTTGTTTGCTTGAGTTTATAAAATTTAATTTTAAATTTATTCAGTGTAAATTCTTTTTTAAAAAGTCTTATTTCAGATTTATCTAATAAAGTTATTTTACTTAAAATTTCATCTAAAATTCTTATTTCAAATAGAATTACTGAAAATTGTATCCTAAAAGATGTACTTAAATTAATTTTGCTTTAAAAATTTCACATTTGACAAACTTTTGATAGCTAGAATTTATTTTTAAATTTAAATTTATTTTGTGTAAAATTTATTTCTTAAAAGTTTCTTTCATTTTTATCTTTTAAAATTATTTCAAATACAATTACTTTTAGAATTTATTTTACTAAAAATTCATAATTTACTTAAAAAAATTACATTTAAATTTCAAAGAAAATGAATATACAGATATAAAATAAACTGATGAGTAGGTAGTTAAGAGGACACTGCGCCCACACACAAAAGTCTCAGTTGCCACCCCCCGATTTATGCTCGAAAAATTCAAAATTAATTTTGAAAATTGGAAAAAATTATTTAAAAAATTTTTATTTTGCGCCAAAAAATAATTTTAAAATAAACATACAAACACAAAATCAATTACGTAATTACGTATTTTAATCCGTCGCCGTAGGAGGGCTACTGAAGATATCAGTTTTCATGTGTATCCAAAATAAATTATCTGGTATATAACTTGTTGTTTTCTTAATCCTAGATGACTGAGTTCTTTGCGCATATGTAGCATGAGTTGTGCCACCACGTTTTACGGAACTATTATTTTTTGCTTAACATGATTCCCTATTAATAACAGGTTATCATCTACCAATATTTTATCTAATCTTTTGAAATAGGGTGACTCCCAACTCAACTGAGGCACATTGGGAGTCATATTTAATTCATATTTCTTTATTGTAGATAATTAAGCATCCGTTTCCTGAGGATCTTTATATGCTTGTATATTAAATCTGCCTGAAGTAATAACATTTACAAATCTTACCCGGCCTTTCTCCAGTTTACATTCCTTGTGTTCGGTTTGAAATTGAGAGCAATACCTTAGCAATTTCTTCGATAAGCCATCGGCTTTATTATGATCTTCACCCTTCCGATATTTAGGATCAAAATCATAACCTGATAATTCACTTAAACATTTTCAAGAAAATGATATAATAAGAAAATGTAAGAAAGAAAAAACAAGATATGCGATTATGTTTAGACCTTCGGGTGGTTTAGACCAGATATCCCGGAAGTTTCAATGCCTAATATTGAAACAATGTTAGTAACCTTAAACAGATCACGATATTTTAGTATAATTGACTTAAGAAATGTGTAAGATAGCATTTACCACAAAACCAGGTCAATTTTGTTTCAATTGGATGTCATTTGGAAAAGTGGAAGCCCTTCTAAAGTTTTAAAAACTATTGACAATAGTTTAAAAAGAGTTAAATTGGAAGGAAGCAGTGGTATATTTGGACAACATTCTCATATTTTCTAAGGATTTTGAAAGTCATAAAAGTCGATTAAATAATTTACTTGAAAACCCTCTGGAAGCAGGATTAAAAATAAATACTGATAAATTTCATTTTTAAAAAGGTCATATCATAAGCATGTGAAGAACCGGTACTAATTACCCAAATTAAAAAAAATTAATTTAGACACAGATACCAGTTTTGCTATAAATATTTGCTGTTCTATAATAGCGAGAGGATGAAAGAAATAAAAGAGTTGTAGGAAATGACTCAGATGCAATAAGCAACCATGAACTAGGATTTTGTATAACAAGGAAAGAACTTTTATCTATATAATACTTTACAAAACATTTTAAACGTTATTTTTATGGTAAGAAGTTTAAATTGAGGACACTTTATAAAGCAATCACATTTATGATGACTAAAAAACCCAATCACACCCAGTACCAAAAATAGATAATTTTTTTAAATTATTTTGATATGGAAATGAGCTACAGGAAAGAATGGAACATACAAATGAAGATGCTATGTCTATAAATACTTGTAAAAATGCATACAATGTAAAATCCAGAATAAGGAATCAAAGAAAGAATTGATGAAAACAAGGGCTTTAGCATTATAATTGTTGGCAAGAGACAGATGAAAAAATAAACGAAATTAAGCGAAAAATTGTAGCAAAACAAACACAAATGTTTAAAATATCAAGAGGTGTAGTAGTTACTGTGAATGTCAAAATTTTGAATTCCAGAAGAAGAAAGAGACAGTTTTATTTTAGAGATGCATAAGATGATATGTCATGCATGTAGTAAAAAGGTAACTGATTATATTGAATAGCAGAATATGACATGAAAAACATGAATAAAACCATAAAATGATAATAGATAATTGTTTAAACTGTCAAAAACAAAAGGCAATGACATCAAAGACAAAAGAGACAATAATAAAACAAGTAGCAAAGAGACAATTCGAAATGATTCAAATGAACCTTTGTGGTCTACTTAAAACTGATTTTTGATGTAATAAATATATTTTTGCAATGATCGATCTATTTAGTCTATATATAAAATTGGCAGCAGTTTCAAAACAAGACGATCAAATAACAGTTGATACAATTATTGGAAAATGGATCCTGAAATTCAGAGCTCCCAAAATAATTCATGTTGATTTTGTAAAACATTTGAATCTCATAATTTAACTAATTAATGAAAAAGCACATTATAAAAGTATTGTATTTAAGCCCTTACCAAATGGACTAATAGAAAGGCAGTTCAAAAAGATTAGAGACTATTTGAATGCTTTATTGAAAGACAAGAAACGCAATGACTGGCCAGATGAATTACTGGAAATAGAATTCACGTTAAATGCTACTATACAAACGCCCAATAGAAGTTATTCTTGGTCATAAAATTAGACATCGGTGAGAAGATACCGTCCTGGCAAACACAAAAGAAATGAAATACAAAAAGTAAAATAGAATAAATAGCGAATTTAGAATAAATGACCAAGTTTTGATAAAAATTGAAGGAAGAACAAGAGATGAAAACAGATATATAGGTCCTTTCAAAATAATTCAAAAAAATCACAAAAGAAAATATGGATTAGAAAATCACGAGAAAAGCCTTTGATATAAAATATTGGATGGTTAATACCTTTTAAACCAGGCGGATTTAAGAATTATTAATATTAAATCTAATATTAAATAAATTAAATATTAGAAATTATGTAGGTAGTTTAATGTCGTATTAAAATCTAATATATAATACTCTTGAAGTATTTCGGAAGTGGGTGCCTTCATTTGAGCTACTACGGATAATTGAGCAAGCTTCCTTCAGAGCTTTTAACCAACTTTTGTCACATATAGAAAGTGAAAATAACATAGAGGTGACTAAGTAGTTAGGAGCACACTCGGACCACACACCATTGCATAATATATAGGGGGGGGGGTTTAGTGATTATTTACGGTGTGTATTGATTACACAATGATGTAATTATTTGTGTGCTTTATTATTTTTTTGTGTGTATTTTTTCGAAATCTTTTAAGTCGATTTTTTGTGTGTGTATTTTTCGAAATTTTTAAGTGGATTTTTAAGTTGATTTTTATGTGTAATTTTTTACTAAATTTTTTGTGTTGATTTTTTACTAAAATTTATTTTCGAATTTGTGTATTTTTCAAATTTTTGAAATATAATTTTTTAACATATAATTTCTAATTTAAATTTTTTAGTGTAATTTTTCAGTATACTTTTGGATATTTAAAATATAATTTTCTAAAAACAACTTTATAATATCTAAATTAAATTTTTAGTATAATTTTTTATATGATAAATTTAGTATGATCTTTGAAATTTATTTTTTTTAAAGTAATAAGATTTTTAACATAATTTTATAATGAAATTTTTTGTACATGATTTTAGCATGTTTTAAGTATAATTTTATCGATGAATTTTTTAATATATGATTTTTTAAGATGAAATTTTTAGGATCATTTTACACAGAAATTTTTATACATGTTTGATAACGATCAAAGAAATTTAGTGTTAGAATAATACTGTAAAATCCCGAGTATAAGCTGCAGCTAATACGTACAAAAAGGCAACATTTTTGAATTGCAGCTAATATGATGTGCAGAATCATTTTCCATTTTAATGAAGGATTCAAAACAGTGCAATAAAAAATCTAAACAATATAAACCATTAAAACAAAATGGTTATTGTCACGGTGAAATTTGTTTTTTAACGATATGTTGCTGATTTTAAAATCATGTGTTTTCAACGCAAATGTTGCAGCTAATAAGCGCTGAGCTTATACTCGGGATTTTACAGTAATAATAATAATATTAATAATAATATTAATAATAATAATAATAATAATAATAATAATAATAATAATAATAATAATAATAATAATAATAATAATAATAATAATAATAATAATAATAATAATTCAACCAATTCTCAACACATACTTGACAAGTCTTAATGCAGGAAACAGTTCCGGTTTGTAAATGTTTTCTGTTTTGGTAAACAAATCATACAAGTTGATTCGACAATCCGTATTCAGTATTCAGAAGTTGATACCAAGTAAATATAACAATGGATTTGGTTTCAATGAATTTGATTAATTATCGCTTGATAACAAGGTAACTAAGCAACCAAAAATTTACCAATTTGTAGACATCAATTATCGATAAAAGAGGGAAGAAGTTAATAAAATTTCAACTTGTATTTCTTTTGTTGAACATTTTATGTGATTTATTTCAAAATTTGTTGGTGAGTAACCTATCATTAATATTTATTGATTCAGTAACTAGTTATTGGTAACATTTTGGGTTTATAGTCAATAACCATTTATTTTAAAAGGAGATTATTGATGATGAACAAGTTTATTGATATTTTTAAGAGGTTGAGTCGGTTGAATATTGTTATTTAAAGGGTAAATACTATCTAAATGAATATTTCTATGAAAAAAAACACATTTAATAGAAGAATAATTGTTCAAAATTGGATAAGATTTTAAAAATAGTTGAAAAATGTTTGACTTTAACAAAATAATTTCAATGATTTCAATAAAATACAATAATCAAATACAAAATTTTATTCAGAAAAGAGGTGTTGCTAACTACTCAGTAACTAAACAACCAACTAAATTTACAGATATAGAGTCATTAATGATGTGAAAGAGAGTGAAGAAAATTTTATTAATAAATTTGTATTGTTACTTGTGTTTCTTGTTATTGATTTACTTTTTTTTAAAGTTTTGTTGGTAAGTAACCAAATATTTATTTGTTCAGTAACTAGTTATCGGTTACCTAATATGTATACAAGTAGTCGGAATGAAGTTCCCAACCGGAAAACCTCAACATGTAGTGAATAGAAGTGGAAAATATCCAATCTTATTCTTCAAGAGCGGAAAATGCAGAGTAATGGGTTGTAAAAGACCATTACAGGAAGAAGATCTCAAATATAAGATTCAAGATTTACAAATACAATTATTATCTTTGAAAATTGACATGGATTGTCGAATCAACTTGTATGATTTTTCCACAAAAACAGAAAATATTTACGAACCGGAACTGTTTCCTGCATTAAGACTTGTCAAGTATAATCCACTTTGTGTTAATGTATTTGCAAGTGGAAAAGTCGTTGTCACGGGGATAAAAACATTAGAATACAACAGTTTAGTACAAGAAATATTTAAATTTATAAAAATTTTAATTAATAATCTTAATACAGACGAAGAAATACTCGATTATTTATTAAGCATTAATTGTGTTTAAATAAATTGAATTCTGACGATTGTAAAAATTAAAAATGATCGATGAGCAAGAAGCATACGTATTCGAAACAATTCTGATGAAGATGGAAGAACTCTTTCCGAATATGAAAAACAAACTTTCCTATTTTGCTCCTGAATATTTGGCTACACGGATCTATCAAATGACAGGAATAAACATCGAAGAAATTGTACGGATGCACTACGAATCAGTTCAAGGATCCGGTTTGAAATGTTTAGATGACTGCATTGTTTGTGCAAATCCCTCAATGTTGACTTGTCCTTTTAGATGCAGATGCTGCAGAGACTACAAGAAGAAAGAATTTGTACATATTTTGTTGGCTTAGCTAAGATGAGTTTATTATAAGCAGATTTGTGATGATTTAAATTATATAAATTTTGATCATTTTACGTGTTTATTATTATTATTATTATTATTATTATTATTATTATTATTATTATTATTATTATTATTATTATGTTAACATTAAATTTCTTTGATCGTTACCAAACATGAATAAAAATTTCTGTGTAAAATGATCCTAAAAATTTCATCTTAAAAAATCATATCTTAAAAAATTCATCGATCAAATTATACTGAAAACATGCTAAAATCAAGTATAAAAAATTTCATTATAAAATTATGTTAAAAATTTTATTACTTTAAAAAAAATATATTTCAAAAATCATTGATTTTCAAAAGTCAAAACTAAATTTATCATATAAAATTATACTAAAAATTTATTTAGAAATTATATAGTTTTCTTAAAAAATTATATTTTAAATACCAAATTTATACTGAAAATTATACTAAAAAATTTAAATTAGAAATTATATGTTAAAAAATATATTTCAAAAATTTGAAAAATACACAAATTTGAAAATAGATTTTAGTAAAAAATAAACACAACAAATTTCACTTAAAAATTTCGAAAAAATACACACAAAAAAATGATAAAGCACACAAATAATTACATCATTATGTAATCAATACACACCGTAAATAATCACTAAACCCCTCTATATATTATGCAATGGTGTGTGGTCCCAGTGCGCTCCTAACTACCTACTGAGGTGTTTTTTCATACCTGTCGATAATGGAATGATCTAAAGAAACCACTGAACAAACAAAGACCGTGCTGCCAGAAGCCGTTCATGTCCTAGTGACATTGTATTTTAATACAAAGGACAAATACCGATGTGCATCTCCTGCTGAGCAAACATTTCGCTATCACTGGAGGTTAATGTAGAAAGGTAGAATAGCAGAGCCACCGATATTCATTTCAGTTTCGAAATCAATGGAATACCACGACATGTATTCGATATTCGAGCAGTGCCACAGTAAGAATCGGGCAGAGACATCAAACACTCAAATAGTGAAAGTCACGATATCAAATGAGAGTATTTTGAAGAAGAAGTTAATAAACCGAAAATAGTCTGCTTATCTTGATCAATACGATCTTGAAACCTATGTTTGATCATAAAGGAATGTTATGAAATATTTTGTTTGTATATTCAGTTTTATTTTAAATACAGATTTTCAAATTCTAATTTTGATCCATTTTATAATACTAACACAAAAATAATTAAATAAAAATAAATAAACTTTAAAATTTAACTATTAATTAAGAATAAAATAAATTAATTAAGTGAAATAATCAAAAAGAAAATAATAATAAAAATAACTTTAAAAAATATTAATTAATAAAAATTAAATTAATTAATTAAAATAAATAAATATAAATAATAGTAATTAAGCAGAACACACCATAATCCCTTAAACTTTATTTTGTCAAAATCTCATCTAAAGCACCTAATCCATTGATAGACCACAAATCTTGATTTTTTCCCTAATAATTGTTAGGGATGTTTAGCAGCAACTCTCTTTTACTGCAGAACATACACACCAATTTGTATACCATTGAACAGGATCTAATAAATAAAAAATAAATTGATAATAATAAATTGATATTTAAAGTAATTGAAAACTTCATTAATTTTATTAAAGGAAATCTTGGGGAGGGGGATGTTATTTGTATATCGCCGGTTTTGACAAGAAATATTTCTGAATCACTATCCCGTTGAATTGGATTATGTAATGCATGATAAAAAAGATTGAAAATTTGATCTTTGATCCCTGATATAATATCATTACTTATATATGAATATTTATTGATTTTTTTAAATACAATCTTTACAATTCTTCATTTTTACAGTTTTTCCAATGACAAAAATGTCCTTTAAATGGTTTTAGAAAATAAAAGTATATCATTTCAAACGATCGCCGCAATAAAAATATTTGTTCATTTTTGTACGTCTGTACGTTAATTTTTTTGTCACTCAAGCATAGGTCAATTAATATTTATTAGAACTCAATAGTAAAAAATCACATAGAATAACAAAGTCAAAAGATAAAAGAATTTTTTATTGTTTTGATTTTTATTAAATTGAATAATTTATAATTTCAATGTGAGCATCAACGTGATTTTGATTTATAAAGTTTAATTTTATTAATATTTATTTTTAATTTATCGTTGATTCACTTTAGCCAATGAATTTTTTTGAACGTACCCACACGGTAATAAAATATATGAATACTATATTTTTTATCAAGATCAGATCACATTTAGATAAATGAAGATTTTAAATACTTAAATAGAGGGATATGAGGACTATGCCCCGTGGATATTTGGCTTGAAAATTGCCCCGTGGATATTTGGCTTGAAAAAATCCTGAGACCCCCCCCCTAAAAAAAATTTTAGGGGGAGGGGGTGTTAAATTTTATTTTAATTATTTGTTTTAATGAATGAAAAAAAAAATTTTTTTTAATTATTTGTTTTAATGATCAAATTTAAAATTTTTAAAAAATTTTAATTCATGATAAAAAACTTTAAGTATTTTTTATCGATTTAAAAGCCTAAAAAATAAAAATTGGCTTAAATCGCCTATGATTGATCGTACTGATGATTATTTTCGAATAAAATTGGTTCTAAGTATTTTTTCATTATCCATCAAAAATGGCTCAATTCGCCTGTTGACTAAAAAGCCTAAATATATTTGCTCGAATAAAAATCATTATTATTTTTATTTACTTTAATTATTTGTTTAAGTCAATAATAATATTTATTTATATTTTAATTATATTAAATTTAATTATTTGTTTAAGTCAATAATATTATTAATTTATATTTTAATTATATTATTATTTAATTATTTGTTTAAGTCAATAATATTATTTATTTATATTTTAATTATATTATTATTAAATTTATTTGTTTGTTTTAATCAAGTCAATTATTTATTTTTTAAATAATATATTTTTAAATTAAATTGTTTGTTTTAATGAAGTGAATTAAATAATTATTTTTTATTTTCATTTAATTATATATTTTATATTATTATTATTATTATTATTATTATTATTATTTTATATCAATATTATTATTTTATTATTATTAACATTTTATTTGTTTTAATGAATGAAAAAAAAAAAACTTTTAATCCATACAAATATTTTTATTGACAAGATTAAAAAAGATTAATTTTTATTTCAAATCAAAAATATCCGAGTAATATGTTTTACGCATTTCGGCCAACAATATATGGATTGTTTGGTCAAGTTTGAAATCGTGGCAACATGGACATCCATCTGAACATGATACTCTCATACTATCTTTACAAACAATGCAATTTGCAACACATCGGTCACCAGATCCCTGAACGTTGTCATAGTGAATCTCGAGAAGTTCTTCAATGTTAATCCCTGTGAAATGGTAAATTTTTGTTGCGAGAAACTCTGGTGCGCAATAATCCAACGTATTTTTAATTCTTGGATAAAGTTCCTGGATTTTCTTTAAAATTACTTCAAAGAGATAAACTAAATATAAAATAAAATACATATTTAAATATACATGATTTACCTTTTGACATTTTTTAATACTTAATAAATTAAACAAATTCAAACAAATATTTATTAATTTATTAACATATTTATTTCTGATTTAATATTTTCCACATAATCATTATAATCCAAGGATTTTATTCCTAGTATTACTACTTTCCCACTTGAAATATATTGACACATGATGGATTATATTTTTGAAGACGTAATGCTGGAAATATTTCTGGTTCAAATACACAATTCACCTTTCTTTGTAATTCATATAGATTTATAAATTTCCCAATATCGATTGTTACAGTGATTGATTGAATTTGTAAATCATGTATATTATATTTCAAATCCCCAGTTTTTAGAGGTTGCTTACATCCCATTACCCGACATTTCCCCGATCTGAAAAATATTATCGGATACTTACCTGATCGATCTACAATTTGTTGTGGTTTTCCAAATGGGAATTTCATATCAGGTATAGAATATCTTCCTTTATAATTTATATTAATCAACATTTTCAAATAATTTCAATTCAAGTAATTCTAAAAATTAAAACAAATATAAACAATTAAATAAATAATTATTAATAAAATGGAATTAAGAAATGATGCTGTATATCAAGTAGTTGGACCAAGTGGTTGTGGAAAGACTTTATTTGTATGCAATTTATTACAATCGAACTTGTTTAAATCAAAATTCAACAAAATATATTGGCATAGAGGAGCTGACGAAGAACATGGACTTACTCAAAATCAATTCTGTAAATTGAAAATGACAATAATTAAAGGGTTTGATAAAAATTGGTCATCTAGATTACATCAAGGCGATGTTATTATTATCGATGATCTATACCAGGAAGCTAATAAAGAAAAGGATTTTAATAATTTATTTACAAAAATTGCTCGACATATTGGAGTTACTGTTATTTCATTACTCAAAACTTGTTTCATCAAGGGGGCAGTCATAGAACTCGTAATTTAAATGTCCAATACTTGGTTATTTTCAAAAACCCTAGAGATGCAACCATTATAGATTTTCTTGCTAGACAAGCTTATCCCAGTGATAGAAAATTTTTAATTGATTCGTTTCAAGATGCAACAAAGGTTCCCCACGGATATTTGTTCTTTGACTTTACACAACAATGTCCTGATGAATTACGTATTAGAACTGACATTTTCAATGAGAAAGGTGTTACGATTTATAAACAAAATTGAAATCTGAAAATAATTACTTGAAATGACGTTTAAAAAGTTATTGTTCAACGTGAAAAATCCACAAAGAAAAAAGTTACAAAGAAAAGGGTTACTAAACGTAAAATAATAAAAACGAGTAAGAAGATTGTTAAAGATAAAAAGTGGATTAAAATATAAACAAAACAACTAGATGAAAAATGTATTTAATATGAAAGTTGAACGTAGTCTACCATACTTTAATGCCTTGATGAAGGCTCCTAATAACAAAAGAATGAATATTTTACAGAATTTTCCTTCATTTGTTATAGATGATCTAGTTGAAGTTATTGTTAATGTAGTTCGTGGTAATGTAAACATTACTAAAGTTAAAAAACTTGTATTACAAAAGCATAAAAGATCGCTTTTATCTTTAGTAAACACTAAGAATCGACGTCTGATGCGAAAAATAATATATAAACAAAATGGTGGATTTTTGGGGGCATTAATTCCAATAGTATTATCTACAATAAGCGCAATTTCATCATTAACTTAACTGGTGCCTTTTAACTGGCACCTAAGGCACTTACCGTACTTGCCATAACTTGGAGACGTCACTATTTATCCAAAGATATATTTGGATTTTGACTCGTACCGAGGCTTAGGTGCAAATGGACTTGAAAATGCTTGTGAAAATTTGGAAATTACACTTACTATAACAAATACAGAAGAACCAGCCGTGAATCCAGACAAGTTATACTCGGAAGTAAAAAACATCTTTAAGAATGGAAGCTTTAGAATCAAAAGATAC
The DNA here is from genome assembly GCA_022537955.1 of Schmidtea mediterranea. Taxonomy (NCBI): domain Eukaryota; kingdom Metazoa; phylum Platyhelminthes; order Tricladida; family Dugesiidae; genus Schmidtea; species Schmidtea mediterranea. The sequence continues at coordinate 256,099,256 of CM039680.1, read as the reverse complement.
ATTGAAAACTTTAATGCAATATTGTAGCAAATTCTTTAATCGGAATTTTATTTCTCGTAACCATTTTACTCATCTCCTTTATTTCAGTCGCAACTGCTTAGAGATTGTTTTCTAAAAAAAAGCCCAGAAAAATTATTTGCGCTCCAGAAAGGGTCAGGGCCGATAATCTGCTTGAGGTTTAGTTTCTTTCGAAAATGAGATAAGTTCTTAGATTGTTCTGATTTAATTGAATAATTTGAAAAGTTAAATTTTATAAAATGGTACTTCATTCTATTTGGTAGAAGTAAACATGAATTTTATTAGGTTCTATTAGTGGAGCAGCATATTATCAAAACATTTAGACCTCCCACCGAAAACTTACCAATGACCTCGTCTTGTGTAAACCCCGCAATTTTAGTGGGCTTTTATGTTTTGGCTCGTTTTTGACTTCTACCTTTTTATCAAAATGTTTTTTTAAATAAAATTTATTGTAAAATTTGCAATTAATTATTTGATGCGACCGGAATATGATGTGACAATTTGTTTATGATTTTTCATGTTGTTAGATATCGTAATAATTTCAACTAACTATAGTTGTAATATATCAGATAGGTGAGTAACAAAATAAGCCTCTGTTGCGAATTAATAATTATATTTTTGAAAAGTTTCGATTATTAAAATAAAAGAAACTGAAGAGGATTATTTAATAATCGAAACTTTTTTCAAAAATATAATTATTAATTCGCAACAAGGGATTATTTTGTTATTCACTTATCTGATATATTAATTTATGCTGCTACCAAGGAATCACCGTTTTAGTTATTAGAATATTTATGTTAATCTTTCATAATAATCTTCAATTTTTTTCTATTTCTCCTTGTCAATTTTAGGGATTTTTCTTCAACAAACACATTATTCCTGATAGAGAAAAATTCTCTAATACAATTAATAATAATGGCCTTGCAATGATGCTTCATTTCCATATACTACTTGCAGCTGACAAATTATGTTATTCTTTTTTTTCCTAAAAAGCAAAATGAAATTCAACATAATCATATATTTTTAAAAATACGCCTTAAACAATGTCAATAGAAATTTACTAGATAAAACAAATTCAATAATATTTGTGTTTAAAATTATATGGATTTATTTATTTCATTTCTGTACGATTCAAAGGACTTTTAACAACAACAAGTATAAATTTAATACATATCATATATTATTTTATGTAATTGTTTAAAACAAATTATATTCTACATTTATAGTTTCATTTACATATCCACTATGGATTAATGTTTTTCTGTTTAACACAAATTTTTGGCACTGCCTTATTTAAGTGTAATTAGATAAAACAGTCGAAAGGTACAAAAAGATAAATCGTTTTACTTATATTGTTAGGGACGTTCTAGCGCTAGGAACGTTATTTTATTTAATTCAAAATAAATAATAAAAATCATGTAATTAAGGGTTAATAACCTTTCAGAAAATCAGCAATAAATTCCTGCAAGAAACTTCTTCAGTTGATAAAACACTTTTCTCATTATATCTTCCAGGTGGTAAACTTTATAAAAATATAATTTTTTTATAATCTGTTTATCAAATATTTACATAAATTGAAATCCTCTTTTAATAATTATCCTCGATCTCATTCTGAATGAACCAATTAGTATGAGACGCTATTGTTTTTTGAGCCAATCACATGTGAGTATGAGCGCAACTATAACTACTAATTACTTTTTTCAATTATGATTTATAAAAATATATATTATTAGCACGTGACTTGTATTAAGGATAAAAGATCATCAGAAAAAAATAGTTAAAATGGTAAAATACAATTAATATAAATAACTTAATTATTAAACAACCACTAAAAATAGATTAGATTAATTAATAATACACAGATAATATAAATCGAGTATAAAATGCAGACAGTTGCGAAAGTTAAAAATAGTCAGAGAAAAAGTGTAAAATATGTAAAAACCAATTTTACAGAACTATTTAATTACATTTATAGAGGAGGGAAACGTAAAATAATGTGAAAATATTTATTGAAAATATATATATATCACATTTGAAGGTTGACATAATAATTTAATCGTTGATATAAATTTAATCTTTTTTTATATTCTTTATTATTTATTACATTTTTTCGAACTATAGGCCGATATTGGGTTTTATATTTAAACAAACTAAACGGACAGTGCTGAATATTCATGTCTAATATAGGACAATATATTGATCGATAGTCTAAAAAAGAAATGATAATAACACATATTATAAGTTTAAACGAAATTTATGAGAATAAGGGTGACCCAATTCAGGGAACAATAAAGTCCATCATTTAATAGCATCAATGATCACTTTAAAATTTCAGAACGATTTTATTAGAAAAATATTCTGAAAACATTTACAGATCAGATTCAACAGAAATAATAAAAGGTTCCAAGCATCATTTCGCTCCGTCAATTATAACACGAAACGGTGGAACCTCGCCGGGTAACGCAAGATTGGCAACATCTTTAGTAGAATCATATCTGCTATCAAATTCATGAGATTCCGGTGAGACTTGACCTTTTCGGTTTCTGCTGAATCTTTGAACTCCAAGAATTATAATAATAATTGCAATGCTGGCTCCTGCCGCCATAATGACTGATATTATTATAATATTGTAATTGGATAATTTGTATTGGTGATTATGACTCCATTTCCCGTTTTCATCAACAGATAATCGGACCCCCATTGGAGTGTCCAGAGAGGTAATTACTGTCATATTGGGTCCAAATCCCAACTAAAAAAGAAAATGTTAAAATGATGATATTAATAAACATAATAATAATAATAAAAATAATAATAATAATAAAAATAATAATAATAATAATAATAATAATAATAATAATAATAATAATAATAATAATAATAATAATAATAATAATAATAATAATAATAATAATAACATAAGTCTTACATCAATAAAAGGTGGTCGGTAGAGAGGCGGTTGCTCTCTCATGCTAAGGGCGTTATTTTTAACGCAATAGGAAATTTGACAAGCTCTGTCGACAATAGCTACATGTGATGAATATCCGGTTGAACAACCTTGAGGCCAATATTTGGGATCCTGTGTAATGTTGTAGAGAGGATCATCTAGTAGAGGATTTCCAACTTTGCAACTGAACCAAAATTTGAAGGTCATTATAAATATGTAAAAAATAAAAATAAATATAAAGACAAAATTCAAAATCGATCCAACACAAATTAAGCAAAGGAAAAATAAATTATAATTTTACCTATAAAATCCTCCAAACGGCAAATGGTGTTCCATAGCCTCTGCCTTATTGAGTGCAGTGCAAACCTTGGCGTTTACGCCGAATCTTGTCGCTACATAGTATTGTGGACAACTATAGGAATTTGTAAGTGGATTCGGAAATGTATTAGTGTAGAATCCCCGAAAAGTGCGCCTTCTGATATTTTCGTTTTGTTTGTAGAAGAACACCAATACAATGCATATTGGGAACACTCGTAATGACATTGAGTGGAAAATAAGTATTTGGTGCAATAATTTATGCATTTATTCAATCCACTTTGTAATTCAACAGCTTCATAATCGTTAGGACAGGAAAAGTCATTTGTTAATGGTTCTTTTCCGTTATACTCTCACACTGATCCACGTTTCCCGAACAATTTTGGAACGTTCCACCAAAATTGTAATATGATTTTGGATGTTCACAGGTTCCACCATCAACATTTGCGTCGTCATTGAAATTTTCTGACTCCATATTCATACATCCTAATGAGACACATCATATCATTAGTGAAGTTTTGTAATGAAAATATATCCTACCCACTCTCGTGTTGGCTGCATAATATCTATTGACTGCTTCTTTGATGAGCGTAGCTATTTTGAAAACTGCTTGTTCATCGAATTCTGGAAGATTTTTTGGTGTGATAGCATAGGACAACGGTTCACCTTTGCGATCAATTGCTACCAAATTCGTTTCAAGGGTTTTCTCCCATTCTTCTAGTCTGAAATTCGAACCAAACGGTCTACCACCAAAAGTTTCAACTTTTGTGCTTGCACTATTATTGTTGAATTCATTGATACTCGTAGTATCACCAACATAGGTTCCTTTGAGGTTGACTGAAAGCATTGTTGTCATACTGAATGATGCCGCAGCTGCAATCTTAGTTGTATCCCCCTATGAATGATGATGATGATGATGATAATAATAATAATAATAATGATAATAATAATAATAATAATAATAATAATAATAATAATAATAATAATAATAATAATAATAATAATAATAATAATAATAATAATAATAATAATAATAATAATAATAATAATAATAATAATCATTTTATCTTTACTTTAAAACCTTTGACATAATTCGATTTTAAAACATCAGTCTTTATTAGTGTCGCTCCCGCATCCACCGACCGAATGACGTGAGTGCCGAAGTCACGGACAATTAAATCCGCTAAATATTGTGGATAAATTGTGTCTTTTCCTTCTTTCAATAACGCTCCAATATCTAGAATTCTGTTTCTGAATTTTGCGTCTAGTTTTGAGTGTGGTTGGAACGCTACTTCATATAATTCATGTCTTAACTGGGATCTCGAAATCGACGACTTTTCTTTGATCTGAATCAAATCCGCTTAGAACAATTACATTTGTCATGAATATTTCTACTTGATCGTTTTTTATTCTTATTTTTTCAAATGAAAATGATCCACTGATTTTGTAGCTTGGTGTTGAGTAACTGGCATCGGCGTTGATAGACATCGCCGTTGTAGAGGTGACATTTGAGAAATGGTCAAATATATCTGAAGTTAACTCGACAATAGATTTCTTTATTGGGGTGATCACCACATTGTCTGGAATGAGAAAGCTTCCATCATTCGATCCAAAACATCCTTTATATGAAATTTCTAAAACTTGACCGAGTTCTTTGTTTTCAAGATTATCCCACCCAGATCCGGGAAGAACATTCACTGGATATTGGTTGCTGGTGAGTTTACACTCATGAACTCGTCTTGAAGATGGTTGATCTCGATAAGGTTCAATTTCACATGAAACCGATCTGAAAATAATTCTCCTTCAATGCAGTCATCATTTTACTATTTACTTACAGAACTCCATAAACAAATATAAACAATATTATACTATTAAGTCTACACGGTATCATTGGTTTCACGCTTGAGTAAATAAATGTTCAATTGGATTCCCGTTTGTAAGATTTATATTGTTTTAGGATGCACGTGATTAGAATGATCCGATTGTAGTAGAGATTCACAATGATTACGTCATCGCAATGTCGACGTTGCGTGCTATCGCGACTTGAGTGATAATAACTATTCGAAATAATAGTGGGCACTTTAATACTGATAATTTTAATCACTTAAGATTCTTACATTTATCATTTTATTATACATTGAATGTTTCAGCCTTGCTAACATCGCTCCCAATGACTGACAACTTTTCCGAGATCCACAAAATCTTACAATTACGAAACCTTTCACAAACTAATATTAATAGCCTTTTGCCTTCTCATACGTCCATAAAGGCTTAGAAGTATCCCAAAGGAAAAATTCCATTACCTACAAACTATATAGCATAAAAATTAAAATTAATTAATTAAATTAATTTCAATTCATTATTGATATAAAAATTAAGGGGCCCAAATTTCATTAAATTAATCACAACACTCAAGTCGCGATAGCACTCAACGTCGACATTGTGATGACGTAATCATTGTGAATCTCTACTACAATCGGATCATTCTAATCACGTGCATCCTAAAACAATATAAATCTTACAAACGGGAATCCAATTGAACATTTATTTACTCAAGCGTGAAACCAATGATACCGTGTAGACTTAATAGTATAATATTGTTTATATTTGTTTATGGAGTTCTGTAAGTAAATAGTAAAATGATGACTGCATTGAAGGAGAATTATTTTCAGATCGGTTTCATGTGAAGGCGAATCAAATAGAGACCTCCCGTCAGAGAGGCAAGTCCATAAATGTAAACTTACCAACAAGCAATACACATTTGACATTCTTCCGGGGTCTGGGTGGGATAATCTTGAAAACAAGGAACTCGGTCAAGTTTTAGAAATTTCATACAAGGAATGTTTGGCTTCGAATGATGGCAGCTTTCTCATTCCAAAAGACGTAATAATAAATCCAATAAAGAAATCTACTGTCGACTTAACATCAGAGATATTTGATCATTTCTCAAATGTCACCTCGACAACAGCAATGTCTATAAATGCTGATGCAAGCTTCGCTTCTATAGGCTTTAAAATCAGTGGATCATTTTCTTTCGAAAAGAAAAGAATAAAGAACGACCAAGTAGAATTATTAAAAGTAAATGAATTTGAAAACGGAAAATTTCATTCAGATAAAAGAAAAGTCGTCGGTTTCACGAGCTCAATTGAGACATGAATTATACACCGTTTCATTTCAACCTGACTCACAACTCGATCCGGAATTCAGGAACAGAATTCTAGATATTGGAGCGTTATTGAAAGAAGGAAAAGACACAATTTATCCACAATATTTAGCGGATTTAATTGTCCGTGACTTCGGCACTCACGTCATTCGGTCGGTGGATGCGGGAGCGACACTAATAAAGACTGATGTTTTAAAATCGAATTACGTCAAAGGTTTTAAAGTAAAGATAAAATGATTATTATTATTATTATTATTATTATTATTATTATTATTATTATTATTATTATTATTATTATTATTATTATTATTATTATTATTATTATTATTATTATTATTATTATAATTATTATTATCATCATCATCATCATCATCATCATCATTCATAGGGGGATACAACTAAGATTGCAGCTGCGGCATCATTCAGTATGACAACAATGCTTTCAGTCAACCTCAAAGGAACCTATGTTGGTGATACCACGAGTCTCAATGAATTCAATAGTAATAGTGCAAGTACAAAAGTCGAAACTTTTGGTGGTATACCGTTTGGTTCGAATTTTAAGTTGGAAGATTGGGAGAAAACCCTTGAAACGAATTTGGTAGCAATTGATCGCAAAGGTGAACCGTTGTCCTATGCTATTACATCAAGAACTCTTCCAGAATTTGACGAGAAAATTATTTACAAAATCGCTACTCTCATCAAAGAAGCAGTCAATAGATATTATGCAGCCAACACGAGAGTGGGTAGGATATATTTTCATTACAAAACTTCACTAATGATATGATGTGTCTCATTAGGATGTATGAATATGGAGTCAGAAAATTTCAATGACGACGCAAATGTTGACGGTGGAAACTGCGAACCTCCTAATACATTTTACAGTTTTGGAGGAACTTTTCAAACCTGCTCAGGCCCTGATTATCAGTGTATTGATGTCGCGGCAAAAAACCCAGTGACCAACAGTTATGCTTGTCCTGATAACTATGATACCATTGAATTACAAAGTGGATTGAATAAATGTGAGAACGAATGCTCTCATTATGCACTCTATTGGTGTGCCCCTGTTATTCAAAAGATATTTACAGAAGGCGCCTTATTTGGAGGGTTTTACACGAAAACTTCTCCGAATCCAATTACAAAATCCTATAATTGTCCAGAGAATTATTATGCATATCAATTTGGAATGACTACAAAGATTTGTTTAGCATTCAATAATGAAAATGCTTTGGAGAATCATTTACCATTTGGAGGAATTTATAGGTATTTTTAAACTTTTAATCACCTTTTAGAGTATTATTATTATTATTATTATTATTATTATTATTATTATTATTATTATTATTATTATTATTATTATTATTATTATTATTATTATTATTATTATTATTATTATTATTATTATTATTATTATTATTATTATTATTATTATTATTATTATTATTATTATTATTATTATTATTATTATTATTATTATTATTATTATTATTATTATTATTATTATTATTATTATTATTATTATTATTATTATTATTATTATTATTATTATTATATTATTATTATTATTATTATTATTTATTATTATTATTATTATTATTATTATTATTATTATTATTATTATTATTATTATTATTATTATTATTAACGCTGTTCTTCTTTTGTCTCAGTTGCAAAGCTGGCAATCCACTTGCAAGTAATCATGAATATGGCATGTTACAAGAATTCGAATATTGGCCTCAAGGTTGCTCAACCGGATATTCATCACATGTAGCTATTGTCGACAGAGCTTGTCAAATTTCCTATTGCGTTAAAAATAACGCCATTAGCATGAGAGAGCAACCGCCTCTCTACCGACCACCTTTTATTGATGTAAGACTTATGTTATTATTATTATTATTATTATTATTATTATTATTATTATTATTATTATTATTATTATTATTATTATTTTATATTATTATTATTATTATTTTATTATTATTATTATTTTTATTATTATTATTTTATTATTATTATTATTATTATTATTATTATTATTATTATTAATATCATCATTTTAACATTTTCTTTTTTAGTTGGGATTTGGACCCAATATGACAGTAATTACCTCTCTGGACACTCCAATGGGGGTCCGATTATCTGTTGATGAAAACGGGAAATGGAGTCATAATCACCAATACAAAT
>CM039680.1:256020808-256090535 GCA_022537955.1 Schmidtea mediterranea | reverse complement strand
TTTCAGGTTTATTGTGTATAAATTACGAATCGCTAGGTGCTGTGATTAACTCATTGAGGTTCGTGTATAACTATATATATTTACATAGACTTCATGGATAAGAAGTTTAAGGAAAGAATGTGCAGCATATATATTCTGAATATATCGTCTCGAGCTCGCCGAGTCAGCGCTACAAGGACAGTGAGACTTGTGATCAAGTTCAATTCAACAACTGTCACATTACTGTGTTTTATGACGCGGTATTACACTAATTGTAAGAATTACATAAATACTTAAGTGTAATTGAAAGTAATTATTTTTAGCTAACGATTTTGAAAGTCCGACATTAGAAATAGCAAATGAAGCTATTAATTCTTTTACATTCTTTTTTTTAAACTTTTACTACAGATTGACTTTTAGTATTAATGTTTAACATATAATCAATTAATATACTAACCCGAAATGTTAAAAACAGTTTTAATTCGTAATAATGAATAATTCATCAGCTTTTTGCTAATACTCTTACCAGTAATTCGAATAACAATACTCAAATTTTCAGCTTTGATACTTTTCCAGTCCTTACTGCATCTACAAACAGAAGTAAGCTCAGATTCTAATATTACTTTTACTTCCATGTAACTTAATATAGTAATTAAATAGTTGACAATATTTTACTCCTTAAATCTTATATTTAACCTAATTAGAATCCACTTAAAAGATACATAAAGATTATACTCTAACCAACAATTTCCTTCAAATGATTTCCCTTGTACCTAGCAATTATATTCATTATTTTTTTTATAAAATTAACCTATTAAATAACGATATTAAACGACTCAACTTTAAAATCCCGTCGTTCGGATCATATTTTACCATATGTATTCAATTCGATTGAAATTCTCTTAAAATTATCATAAAAATCTGAATTTTACAATAAAAATAATTTTTCTCTAGTATTAATAAACCATTACTCAAATACCCAACATGTTTCATCTAAAATCACCACAATTTGAGTCTGGCAACATAATTCAAGCGAAAAATATTCTTTCAAAAATAGTAAATTGAATAAAACCAAATGTTTTTCCGCAAATCATTAATTACCAAAATTCTGTAAATTCGCAACCATAAATATGCATATTTTCTCAATATAGGTTGTTCAATATAATTTAATAACAGTCATCCCATAGATATAATAAGTTAATTTTAAATATTAAACTAATAACCATACTGAATATCCTTCAAATTCTTTAACATATTACTCTAAATGTCAATAAGTAATGTTTCTTTTGTCGTCGATCATCCATGGAATCAATAAAACTAAATTTTGAAAGTAAATAAATAAAACCTTTATCCTGCAAGAGATATTATAGCATTGTAAAACAATTCCTTCTATTTGTTGGAATTTTCTCCCTGAATTCTTCCAAATTGTTATATTGTATTAAGATAGCCATTCATTTATTGGTATTTAGACTGCCTAGTTGATTGTATTCGCCAGTATTGAATATTTCGTGACATTTATTGCTTTAATAACTATACCCTTCCCGCAAAATAAGTATCGCACACTTATCGAAATATACCCTGTTTAAATATAACTTAACCGATTAAATCTAATCAAAAAAGTATTGAATAAAAATAAATATAACTGTAAAATAAATAAATACAAAAGTGAATTAATAATACTTTGTAAAACTGAAAATAAGCTAAAGTATAAAGGTCCAATAAGTTTATGCCAGTAGCGCAATATGTCCGAAATAAAAGGAAGTAAGTTATTACACTCAGCCCCAAAACGCAAAAACCACACGGATTTTTGTCACCAATAATTGCAATGCATATTAATGCATCAAGCGTTTACAGGCTGCAAACGTTGGAAGACATCCAAAAAAGTTTGAATATCACAAAAATTTGTAAAAAAACTGTAATTTCTTTTTGCATTTACTAAATTCAGAAAAATAATTTTTGCTACACACGGCTTCTGGTAATTTATCTTCTTAACTATTTCCTTATCCTAAGATAACTCGGTTTATAGAGGCGGTCCGAATTTTATGTAAATAGAGAAAAACATTGCAGCTCGATGTAAAGGAAGAATAAATGAGTATTTTCAATTTATATAAATCAAATGATAACTACCTTTTTCCAGGGCCTTTTATCCAAATAATCCAGCCAGCCGGGTGAATATTCCGCCTCCATCAACTTGCTAAGACATTTGCAATTCGTTCATCCTATTCAAGCATTTGCAATGTCTTTCACCGGAAACCGGCGAATTTCTCAATGAAATATACAGAAAGTATAGTTCAGGTTTATTTTGTATAAATGACGAATCGCCATGCTTGTTGTTAGACTCAAATGAATGTTCGTGTATAACTATAATCATTTTACATAGACTTCATGATAAGAATTATAGAAACGCAGTGCAGATTATATCGACATAATATCTCTCGAGCTCGCGATAGCGCTACCCATGGACAGTGAGAACTTGACAATTCCTCATACATGTACATTTACTGTGTTATGATGCGGGTAATTATCACTAAATTGTAAGAATTACATAAAAATATTGTGTCAATTATAAGTATTTTTTTAGTACGATTTTGAAAGTTCCAAATTAGTGGCAGCGAGTAACTTCTAATTTCATATTTTACTTTTAAAATTTATCTTACTACCAGAATTTAACTTTAGTATCTAATTTTAACATATAAGTAATAATATATAAACCCGAACATTTAATAAACAAACAAGTTTTTAATTCGTAATAATGATTAAATTCATAAGCTTTTTGCTATCCTCTTTTACCAGTATTCGATAACAAACAAATTTCAAGCTGATTAATTTTCCCAGTCCTACGCATCTACAGAAGTAAGTCAGATTTAATATAGTTTTAACTTCCATTAACTAATTTAGTAATTAAAATAGTATTAGACAATATTTACTCCTTTAAAAATCTATATGTTAACCAATTAGATCCACTTAAAAAATCTCATACAATTACTTCCTACCATCAATTCCCTCAAATGACATTCCCTTTTTTGTAGCAATTAATATTCATTATTTTTTTATAAAAATACCTATTAATAACGATTATTAAACCCGACTCAACCCTTTAAAACCGCTCGTTCGGATCATTTACCATATGTATTCAATCGATTTGAAATCCTCTTAAAATATAAAATCTGAATTTTTACCAATAAAAAATATTTTCTTCTCTGTAATTATAAACCATTATCATACCTTCAACAGTGTTTCATCTAAAATCACCACAATTGAGTCTGGCAACAAATTCAGCAAAATATTCTTCAAAAATAGTTTAAATTGGAATAAAACCAATGTTTTCCGCAAAAATCATTAAATTTTACAAAATTATTGTAAATTCGCAACATAGATATCATATTTTTTCATTAATAGGTTGTTCAAATAATTTAAATTAACAGTCAACCCATAGATATAATTAATTAATTTTCATTTAGATAATAACCATACTGAATTATCCTCTAAAATTCTTAAATATACTCTAAATGTCATAATTAATTTTTTTTTGTCGTCGACATCCATGAATAATCATAGACTAATTGAAAGTAAATAATAAAACCTTTAATGAAAGATATTAATATAAATGTAAAATCCATTCTCTATTTTGTTGGAATTTCTACTGAATTTCTTTCAAATTGTTATATTGTATTAGATCAGCCATCATTTATTGTATTAGATCTGCCCTATTGATTGTATTTTCGCCATATTTGAATATTCGTGCACATTTATTGCTTTAATAACTATACTCTTCCGCAAATAAGTATCCACACTTATCGAAATATATCCCTGTTTAATATAATAACCGATTAAATCTAATCAAAAATAATTTAATATAAAAAATATAACTGTAATAAAATTTAAACAAATTGAAATTAAAATTATGACTTTGTTAAAACTGACAATTAGCTAAAGTATAAAGGCAATTAAGTTAGCCAAGTGAGCGATAAATTTCCGAAATAAAGAAGTAAGTTATTACACCAGCCCCAAAACGGCAAAAAACTCGAACGTTTTGTCCCAATTTGCAATGCTAATATATGCATCCGCGGTTTAGCAAGACAGGCCTGGCCAACTGTTTTGAAGACATCCCCAATAAAGGTTTGAATATCACCAAAAAATGTAATAAAACTGTAATTTCTTTTTTTGGATTTACCTAATTCAGAAATAATTAATTTTAATTTGCATAACGCACGTTTGCTGGTGCAATTCATTTCTTTAAAACTATTTCTTATCCTAAATCAACTCGGTTAATATGAGGCGGTTCAGGAAATTTATGGTTAAATAGAGAAAGAACATTGAGCTCGAGTGTAAAGAAGAAATAATATATTTTCAATTTTAATAAATTCACAATTAACTAAACCTTTTTTTCTCAGGGCCTTTTAATCCAAAAATCCAGCCCAGCCGGGTTAATAATTCCGCGCTCATCAACTTGCTAATCGACATTTGCAAATCGTTCATATCTTCAGCATTTGACAATGCTTTTCATACCGGAAACCTGCGAATTTCTTCAATAAATTACAGAAATAAATCAGTTAAGGTTTTGATTGTTGGTATAAATAGGCAGAATCGCCAGTGCTGTGATTAACCTCATGAGGTTCGGTGTATAACTATAATCATTTCAATGACTTTCATGAGAATATAGGAACGCAAAGTGCAGATAAGTATTCGAATAGTATCCTCGAGCTCGCGATCAGCGTAACAATGGACAGTGAGACTTCTGACAAGTTCCTTCCAACAATGTCAGCATTTCTGTGTTTATGACTGCGGTAATTATCAACTAATTGGTAAAAGTTACATAACAATATTAGGATTGTAATGATAATAATATTTTTTAGCTACGGATTTTGAAAAGTCCACATTAGTGGCATCGGAGTAAGCTTTTAATTCAATATTGGTTACCTTGTTTAAAATTAAGTCCTTACTAACCAGATTTACTTTAGTATTAATGTTAACATATAGGTCAATAATATAGTAAACCGAACATTTAAAACACAAGTTTTTTGATTCTAATAAGATAAAGTCATGAGCTTTTTGGCTATCCTCTTTACCAGCTTAATTCGAATAACAACAGATATTCAGCTGATTACTTTCGCAGTCCTACTCATCTACAAAGTAGCTCAGTATTCTAAATATTAGTTTAAAAACTTCATTACTAGATATAGTAATTGATAAGTATTAGACCCATATTTAACTCCTTAACAATCTATATTTGAACCAATTAGATTGCCATTTAGAAAATGATCAATTAAAAAATTTACTCCTAACCAATTCAATTCTCAATACATTCCCCCTTGTCCAATATATTGACATTATTTTTTTATTAAAGAGATAATCTCTATTAAATTAACGAATATTAAACAGACTCAACCTTAAAATAAAACATCGTTCGGATCAGTATTTTAACCAATGTATTCAAGTCGATTGAATTGCTCTAAAATTAATTCATAAAATCTGATTTACCAATAAAAAATAATTTTCTCTAGTATATAAAACCATATATCATACCCAAATGTTTCATCTAAAATCACCACAATTTGAGGTCTGGCACATAATTGCAGCTAAAAATATTTCAAGAAATCTAGTAAATATTCGAATAAAACCAATGTTTTTTCCCGCAAAATCAATTAAATTTTAAAAATATTGTAAATTCGCACATAGAGTATCATATTTTCTCATTAATAGGTTGTGTCAACATAATTTAAATAGCAGTCAATGACCCATAGATAAAATTAAGTTAATTTTCATATTATCTAATACAAGTGCTGAATATCCTCTTAAAAATCTTTAAAATATTTCACGGACTAAATGTATAAATAAGTTTTTTGTCGTCGACATCCGCATGACTCATAAAATCTAAATTGAAAAAGTAAATAATAAAACTTATTCAAAGATATTATATTATTGTAAAATCCATTCCTTCTATTTGTTGGAATTGCTATACAGAATTCTTCCAAATGTTATATGTATGATCAGCGCATCATTATTGTATAGATCTTGCCCTATTGATTGTAGTTTCGGCCTGTTGTGAATATCGTGCACAATTTATTGCCTTTAATACTATACTCTTCCGCAAATAAGTAGTCCACACATTATCGAAATATATCCCTGTTAAATATAATATCCGATTAAATCAATCAAAAAAGTAAATTTGAACTTAAAAAATAAATATACACTGTATTAAAAAAAATAAACCAATAGATGTGAATTTTAAATAATACTTTGTTAATACTGGAAAAATAAGCTAACTAGTATAAGCAATTAAGTTTAGCCAAGTGAGCGCAATATTCGAAATAATGGAGTAATTATTTACAAACTCAGCCCAAAACTAAAAAACAACGGATTTTGTCACCAATTTGCAATGCATATAATGCAGTCCGCGGTTTTACAGGCTGCAAACTGTTGAAGAGTCCCAATGAAGGTTTGAATATAAGAAGAAATTTGTAATAAAAAGCTGTATTTCTTTTTGATTTAACTAATTCCAGAAAAATAATTTTTGCTAACCCACGTTCTGGTAAGTTTATTTCTTTAAACTATTTCCTTATCCTAGATAACTCGGTTTTAATAGAGGCGGTTTCCCGAATATTATGTTAAATAGAGAAAAACATTGAGTCTTCGGAAGGTGTAAGGAAATATGATATTCAATTTTATATATAACAAATGATAAACTCACCTTTTTTTCTCAGGGCCTTTTATCCTAAATAATCCAGCCCAGCCGGGTGAATATTCCGCCTCCATCAACTTGCTAATGACATTTGCAAATCGTTCATATATTCAAGCATTTGACAATGTCTTTTCACCGGAAACCGCGAATTTCTTCAATGAATATTACAGAAATATCAGTTCAGGTTTATTGTTGTATAAAATACGAATCGCCAGTGCTGTGATTAACTCAATGAGGTTCGTGTATAACTATAATATTTACATAGACTTCATGGATAAGAATTATAGGAACGCAAGTGCAGATATATATTCGAATATATCTCTCGAGCTCGCGATCAGCGCTACAATGGACAGTGAGACTTTGACAAGTTCCTTCAACAATGTCACATTTACTGTGTTTATGACTGCGGTAATTATCACTAATTGTAAGAAGTTACATAACAATATTAGTGTAATTATAATAATTATTTTTTAGCTACGATTTTGAAAAGTCCAACATTAGTGGCAGCGAGTAAGCTTTTAATTCATATTTTTACCTTTTAAAATTTATCTTACTACCAGATTTACTTTAGTATTAATGTTTAACATATAAGTCAATAATATATAAACCCGAACATTTAAACAAACAAGTTTTATTCGTAATAATGATAAATTCATAGCTTTTTGCTATCCTCTTTACCAGTAATTCGAATAACAAACAAATTTTCAGCTGATACTTTTCCAGTCCTACTGCATCTACAGAAGTAGCTCAGATTCTAATATTAGTTTTAACTTCCATTTAACTAATATAGTAATTAAATAGTATTAGACAATATTTACTCCTTTAAAAATCTATATTTAACCAATTAGATCCACTTAAAAAATATCATAAAATTTACTCCTAACCAATCAATTCCCTTCAAATGACATTCCCCCTTGTACCAATTATATTCATTATTTTTTTATAAAAATAACCTATTAAATAACGATATTAAACCGACTCAACCCTTTAAAACCCATCGTTCGGATCATATTTACCATATGTATTCAATCGATTGAATTCTCTTAAAATTATCATAAAAATCTGAATTTTACCAATAAAAAATAATTTTTCTCTAGTATTATAAAACCATTATCAATACCCAACATGTTTCATCTAAAATCACCACAATTTGAGTCTGGCAACAAATTCAAGCTAAAAAAATATTCTTCAAAAATTAGTAAAATTGAATAAAACCAATGTTTTCCGCAAAAATCATTAAATTTTACAAAATTATTGTAAATTCGCAACATAGATATCATATTTTCTCATTAATAGGTTGTTCAAATAATTTAAATTAACAGTCAACCCATAGATATAATTAATTAATTTTCATATTATACTAATAACCATACTGAATATCCTCTTAAAATTCTTTAAATATTACTCTAAATGTCAATAATTAATTTTTTTGTCGTCGACATCCATGAAATCAATAAAATCTAAATTTGAAAGTAATAATAAAACCTTTATCTCAAAGATATTAATATTACATTGTAAAATCCATTCCTTCTATTTGTTGGAATTTCTACTGAATTCTTCCAAATTGTTATATTGTATTAGATCAGCCATCATTTATTGTATTAGATCTGCCCTATTGATTGTATTTTCGCCATATTTGTATATTCGTGCACATTTATTGCTTTAATAACTATACTCTTCCGCAAATAAGTATCCACACTTATCGAAATATATCCCTGTTAAATATAATTAACCGATTAAATCTAATCAAAAATGATTTGAATTAAAAATAAATATAACTGTAATAAAATAAATTAAACAAAATTGAATTAAATAATACTTTGTTAAAACTGAAATTAAGCTAAAGTATAAAGGCAATTAAGTTTAGCCAAGTGAGCGCAATAATTCCGAAATAAAAGGAAGTAAGTTATTACACTCAGCCCCAAAACGCAAAAAAAACCAACGGATTTTGTCACCAATTTGCAATGCATATTAATGCATCCGCGGTTTACAGGCTGCAAACTGTTGAAGACATCCCAATAAAGGTTTGAATATCACAAAAAATTTGTAATAAAAACTGTATTTCTTTTTTGATTTACTAAATTCAGAAAAATAATTTTATTTGCTAACCGCGTTTCTGGTAATTTATTTCTTTAACTATTTCCTTATCCTAAGATCAACTCGGTTTATAGAGGCGGTTCCGAAATTTATGTTAAATAGAGAAAAACATTGAGCTCGAGTGTAAAGGAGAATAAATGATATTTCAATTTTATATAAATCAAATGATAAACTCACCTTTTTTCTCAGGGCCTTTTATCCTAAATAATCCAGCCCAGCCGGGTGAATATTCCGCCTCCATCAACTTGCTAATGACATTTGCAAATCGTTCATATATTCAAGCATTTGACAATGTCTTTTCACCGGAAACCGCGAATTTCTTCAATGAATATTACAGAAATATCAGTTCAGGTTTATTGTTGTATAAAATACGAATCGCCAGTGCTGTGATTAACTCAATGAGGTTCGTGTATAACTATAATATTTACATAGACTTCATGGATAAGAAATTATAGGAACGCAAGTGCAGATATATATTCGAATATATCTCTCGAGCTCGCGATCAGCGCTACAATGGACAGTGAGACTTTGACAAGTTCCTTCAACAATGTCACATTTACTGTGTTTATGACTGCGGTAATTATCACTAATTGTAAGAAGTTACATAACAATATTAGTGTAATTATAATAATTATTTTTTAGCTACGATTTGAAAAGTCCAACATTAGAAATAGCAAGTAAGCTTATAATTCTTTTACATTCTTTTTTAAACTTATCTTACTACCAGATTTACTTTAGTATTAATGTTTAACATATAAGTCAATAATATATAAACCCGAACATTTAAACAAACAAGTTTTATTCGTAATAATGATAAATTCATAGCTTTTTGCTATCCTCTTTACCAGTAATTCGAATAACAAACAAATTTTCAGCTGATACTTTTCCAGTCCTACTGCATCTACAGAAGTAGCTCAGATTCTAATATTAGTTTTAACTTCCATTTAACTAATATAGTAATTAAATAGTATTAGACAATATTTACTCCTTTAAAAATCTATTTTAACCAATTAGATCCACTTAAAAAATATCATAAAATTTACTCCTAACCAATCAATTCCCTTCAAATGACATTCCCCCTTGTACCAATTATATTCATTATTTTTTATAAAATAACCTATTAAATAACGATATTAAACCGACTCAACCCTTTAAAACCCATCGTTCGGATCATATTTACCATATGTATTCAATCGATTGAATTCTCTTAAAATTATCATAAAAATCTGAATTTTACCAATAAAAAATAATTTTTCTCTAGTATTATAAAACCATTATCAATACCCAACATGTTTCATCTAAAATCACCACAATTTGAGTCTGGCAACAAATTCAAGCTAAAAAATATTCTTCAAAAAATTAGTAAAATTGAATAAAACCAATGTTTTCCGCAAAAATCATTAAATTTTACAAATTATTGTAAATTCGCAACATAGATATCATATTTTCTCATTAATAGGTTGTTCAAATAATTTAAATTAACAGTCAACCATAGATATAATTAATTAATTTTCATATTATACTAATAACCATACTGAATATCCTCTTAAAATTCTTTAAATATTACTCTAAATGTCAATAATTAATTTTTTGTCGTCGACATCCATGAAATCAATAAATCTAAATTTGAAAGTAAATAATAAACCTTTATCTCAAAGATATTAATATTACATTGTAAATCCATTCCTTCTATTTGTTGGAATTTCTACTGAATTCTTCCAAATTGTTATATTGTATTAGATCAGCCATCATTTATTGTATTAGATCTGCCCTATTGATTGTATTTTCGCCATATTTGTATATTCGTGCACATTTATTGCTTTAATAACTATACTCTTCCGCAAATAAGTATCCACACTTATCGAAATATATCCCTGTTAAATATAATTAACCGATTTAAATCTAATCAAAAAATGATTTGAATTAAAAATAATATAACTGTAATAAATAAATTAAACAAAATTGAATTAAATAATACTTTGTTAAAACTGAAAATTAAGCTAAAGTATAAAGGCAATTAAGTTTAGCCAAGTGAGCGCAATAATTCCGAAATAAAAGGAAGTAAGTTATTACACTCAGCCCAAAACGCAAAAAACCAACGGATTTTGTCACCAATTTGCAATGCATATTAATGCATCCGCGGTTTACAGGCTGCAAACTGTTGAAGACATCCCAATAAAGGTTTGAATATCACAAAAAATTTGTAATAAAAACTGTATTTCTTTTTTGATTTACTAAATTCAGAAAAATAATTTTATTTGCTAACCGCGTTTCTGGTAATTTATTTCTTTAACTATTTCCTTATCCTAAGATCAACTCGGTTTATAGAGGCGGTTCCGAAATTTATGTTAAATAGAGAAAAACATTGAGCTCGAGTGTAAAGGAGAATAAATGATATTTCAATTTTATATAAATCAAATGATAAACTCACCTTTTTTCTCAGGGCCTTTTATCCTAAATAATCCAGCCCAGCCGGGTGAATATTCCGCCTCCATCAACTTGCTAATGACATTTGCAAATCGTTCATATATTCAAGCATTTGACAATGTCTTTTCACCGGAAACCGCGAATTTCTTCAATGAATATTACAGAAATATCAGTTCAGGTTTATTGTTGTATAAAATACGAATCGCCAGTGCTGTGATTAACTCAATGAGGTTCGTGTATAAATATAATATTTACATAGACTTCATGGATAAGAATTATAGGAACGCAAGTGCAGATATATATTCGAATATATCTCTCGAGCTCGCGATCAGCGCTACAATGGACAGTGAGACTTTGACAAGTTCCTTCAACAATGTCACATTTACTGTGTTTATGACTGCGGTAATTATCACTAATTGTAAGAAGTTACATAACAATATTAGTGTAATTATAATAATTATTTTTTAGCTACGATTTGAAAAGTCCAACATTAGAAATAGCAAGTAAGCTTATAATTCTTTTACATTCTTTTTTAAACTTATCTTACTACCAGATTTACTGTAGTATTAATGTTTAACATATAAGTCAATAATATATAAACCCGAACATTTAAACAAACAAGTTTTATTCGTAATAATGATAAATTCATAGCTTTTGCTATCCTCTTTACCAGTAATTCGAATAACAAACAAATTTTCAGCTGATACTTTTCCAGTCCTACTGCATCTACAGAAGTAGCTCAGATTCTAATATTAGTTTTAACTTCCATTTTAACTAATATAGTAATTAAATAGTATTAGACAATATTTACTCCTTTAAAAATCTATATTTAACCAATTAGATCCACTTAAAAATATCATAAAATTTACTCCTAACCAATCAATTCCCTTCAAATGACATTCCCCTTGTACCAATTATATTCATTATTTTTTTATAAAAATAACCTATTAAATAACGATATTAAACCGACTCAACCCTTTAAAACCCATCGTTCGGATCATATTTACCATATGTATTCAATCGATTGAATTCTCTTAAAATTATCATAAAAATCTGAATTTTACCAATAAAAAATAATTTTTCTCTAGTATTATAAAACCATTATCAATACCCAACATGTTTCATCTAAAATCACCACAATTTGAGTCTGGCAACAAATTCAAGCTAAAAAAATATTCTTCAAAAATTAGTAAAATTGAATAAAACCAATGTTTTCCGCAAAAATCATTAAATTTTACAAAATTATTGTAAATTCGCAACATAGATATCATATTTTCTCATTAATAGGTTGTTCAAATAATTTAATTAACAGTCAACCCATAGATATAATTAATTAATTTTCATATTATACTAATAACCATACTGAATATCTCTTAAATTCTTTAAATATTACTCTAAATGTCAATAATTAATTTTTTTGTCGTCGACATCCATGAAATCAATAAAATCTAAATTTGAAAGTAAATAATAAAACCTTTATCTCAAAGATATTAATATTACATTGTAAAATCAATTCCTTCTATTTGTTGGAATTTCTACTGAATTCTTCCAAATTGTTATATTGTATTAGATCAGCCATCATTTATTGTATTAGATCTGCCCTATTGATTGTATTTTCGCCATATTTGAATATTCGTGCACATTTATTGCTTTAATAACTATACTCTTCCGCAAATAAGTATCCACACTTATCGAAATATATCCCTGTTAAATATAATTAACCGATTAAATCTAATCAAAAAATGATTTGAATTAAAAATAAATATAACTGTAATAAAATAAATTAAACAAATTGAATTAAATAATACTTTGTTAAAACTGAAAATTAAGCTAAAGTATAAAGGCAATTAAGTTTAGCCAAGTGAGCGCAATAATTCCGAAATAAAAGGAAGTAAGTTATTACACTCAGCCCCAAAACGCAAAAAACCAACGGATTTTGTCACCAATTTGCAATGCATATTAATGCATCCGCGGTTTACAGGCTGCAAACTGTTGAAGACATCCCAATAAAGGTTTGAATATCACAAAAAATTTGTAATAAAAACTGTATTTCTTTTTTGATTTACTAAATTCAGAAAAATAATTTTATTTGCTAACCGCGTTTCTGGTAATTTATTTCTTTAACTATTTCCTTATCCTAAGATCAACTCGGTTTATAGAGGCGGTTCCGAAATTTATGTTAAATAGAGAAAAACATTGAGCTCGAGTGTAAAGGAGAATAAATGATATTTCAATTTTATATAAATCAAATGATAAACTCACCTTTTTTCTCAGGGCCTTTTATCCTAAATAATCCAGCCCAGCCGGGTGAATATTCCGCCTCCATCAACTTGCTAATGACATTTGCAAATCGTTCATATATTCAAGCATTTGACAATGTCTTTTCACCGGAAACCGCGAATTTCTTCAATGAATATTACAGAAATATCAGTTCAGGTTTATTGTTGTATAAAATACGAATCGCCAGTGCTGTGATTAACTCAATGAGGTTCGTGTATAACTATAATATTTACATAGACTTCATGGATAAGAATTATAGGAACGCAAGTGCAGATATATATTCGAATATATCTCTCGAGCTCGCGATCAGCGCTACAATGGACAGTGAGACTTTGACAAGTTCCTTCAACAATGTCACATTTACTGTGTTTATGACTGCGGTAATTATCACTAATTGTAAGAAGTTACATAACAATATTAGTGTAATTATAATAATTATTTTTTAGCTACGATTTTGAAAAGTCCAACATTAGAAATAGCAAGTAAGCTTATAATTCTTTTACATTCTTTTTTAAACTTATCTTACTACCAGATTTACTGTAGTATTAATGTTTAACATATAAGTCAATAATATATAAACCCGAACATTTAAACAAACAAGTTTTATTCGTAATAATGATAAATTCATAGCTTTTTGCTATCCTCTTTACCAGTAATTCGAATAACAAACAAATTTTCAGCTGATACTTTTCCAGTCCTACTGCATCTACAGAAGTAGCTCAGATTCTAATATTAGTTTTAACTTCCATTTAACTAATATAGTAATTAAATAGTATTAGACAATATTTACTCCTTTAAAATCTATATTTAACCAATTAGATCCACTTAAAAAATATCATAAAATTTACTCCTAACCAATCAATTCCCTTCAAATGACATTTCCCCTTGTACCAATTATATTCATTATTTTTTTATAAAAATAACCTATTAAATAACGATATTAAACCGACTCAACCCTTTAAAACCCATCGTTCGGATCATATTTACCATATGTATTCAATCGATTGAATTCTCTTAAAATTATCATAAAATCTGAATTTTACCAATAAAAAATAATTTTTCTCTAGTATTATAAAACCATTATCAATACCCAACATGTTTCATCTAAAATCACCACAATTTGAGTCTGGCAACAAATTCAAGCTAAAAAAATATTCTTCAAAAATTAGTAAAATTGAATAAAACCAATGTTTTCCGCAAAAATCATTAAATTTTACAAAATTATTGTAAATTCGCAACATAGATATCATATTTTCTCATTAATAGGTTGTTCAAATAATTTAAATTAACAGTCAACCCATAGATATAATTAATTAATTTTCATATTATACTAATAACCATACTGAATATCCTCTTAAAATTCTTTAAATATTACTCTAAATGTCAATAATTAATTTTTTTGTCGTCGACATCCATGAAATCAATAAAATCTAAATTTGAAAGTAAATAATAAAACCTTTATCTCAAAGATATTAATATTACATTGTAAAATCAATTCCTTCTATTTGTTGGAATTTCTACTGAATTCTTCCAAATTGTTATATTGTATTAGATCAGCCATCATTTATTGTATTAGATCTGCCCTATTGATTGTATTTTCGCCATATTTGAATATTCGTGCACATTTATTGCTTTAATAACTATACTCTTCCGCAAATAAGTATCCACACTTATCGAAATATATCCCTGTTAAATATAATTAACCGATTAAATCTAATCAAAAAATGATTTGAATTAAAAATAAATATAACTGTAATAAAATAAATTAAACAAAATTGAATTAAATAATACTTTGTTAAAACTGAAAATTAAGCTAAAGTATAAAGGCAATTAAGTTTAGCCAAGTGAGCGCAATAATTCCGAAATAAAAGGAAGTAAGTTATTACACTCAGCCCCAAAACGCAAAAAACCAACGGATTTTGTCACCAATTTGCAATGCATATTAATGCATCCGCGGTTTACAGGCTGCAAACTGTTGAAGACATCCCAATAAAGGTTTGAATATCACAAAAAATTTGTAATAAAAACTGTATTTCTTTTTTGATTTACTAAATTCAGAAAAATAATTTTATTTGCTAACCGCGTTTCTGGTAATTTATTTCTTTAACTATTTCCTTATCCTAAGATCAACTCGGTTTATAGAGGCGGTTCCGAAATTTATGTTAAATAGAGAAAAACATTGAGCTCGAGTGTAAAGGAGAATAAATGATATTTCAATTTTATATAAATCAAATGATAAACTCACCTTTTTTCTCAGGGCCTTTTATCCTAAATAATCCAGCCCAGCCGGGTGAATATTCCGCCTCCATCAACTTGCTAATGACATTTGCAAATCGTTCATATATTCAAGCATTTGACAATGTCTTTTCACCGGAAACCGCGAATTTCTTCAATGAATATTACAGAAATATCAGTTCAGGTTTATTGTTGTATAAAATACGAATCGCCAGTGCTGTGATTAACTCAATGAGGTTCGTGTATAACTATAATATTTACATAGACTTCATGGATAAGAATTATAGGAACGCAAGTGCAGATATATATTCGAATATATCTCTCGAGCTCGCGATCAGCGCTACAATGGACAGTGAGACTTTGACAAGTTCCTTCAACAATGTCACATTTACTGTGTTTATGACTGCGGTAATTATCACTAATTGTAAGAAGTTACATAACAATATTAGTGTAATTATAATAATTATTTTTTAGCTACGATTTTGAAAAGTCCAACATTAGAAATAGCAAGTAAGCTTATAATTCTTTTACATTCTTTTTTAAACTTATCTTACTACCAGATTTACTTTAGTATTAATGTTTAACATATAAGTCAATAATATATAAACCCGAACATTTAAACAAACAAGTTTTATTCGTAATAATGATAAATTCATAGCTTTTTGCTATCCTCTTTACCAGTAATTCGAATAACAAACAAATTTTCAGCTGATACTTTTCCAGTCCTACTGCATCTACAGAAGTAGCTCAGATTCTAATATTAGTTTTAACTTCCATTTAACTAATATAGTAATTAAATAGTATTAGACAATATTTACTCCTTTAAAAATCTATATTTAACCAATTAGATCCACTTAAAAAATATCATAAAATTTACTCCTAACCAATCAATTCCCTTCAAATGACATTCCCCCTTGTACCAATTATATTCATTATTTTTTTATAAAAATAACCTATTAAATAACGATATTAAACCGACTCAACCCTTTAAAACCCATCGTTCGGATCATATTTACCATATGTATTCAATCGATTGAATTCTCTTAAAATTATCATAAAAATCTGAATTTTACCAATAAAAAAATAATTTTTCTCTAGTATTATAAAACCATTATCAATACCCAACATGTTTCATCTAAAATCACCACAATTTGAGTCTGGCAACAAATTCAAGCTAAAAAAATATTCTTCAAAAATTAGTAAAATTGAATAAAACCAATGTTTTCCGCAAAAATCATTAAATTTTACAAAATTATTGTAAATTCGCAACATAGATATCATATTTTCTCATTAATAGGTTGTTCAAATAATTTAAATTAACAGTCAACCCATAGATATAATTAATTAATTTTCATATTATACTAATAACCATACTGAATATCCTCTTAAAATTCTTTAAATATTACTCTAAATGTCAATAATTAATTTTTTTGTCGTCGACATCCATGAAATCAATAAAATCTAAATTTGAAAGTAAATAATAAAACCTTTATCTCAAAGATATTAATATTACATTGTAAAATCAATTCCTTCTATTTGTTGGAATTTCTACTGAATTCTTCCAAATTGTTATATTGTATTAGATCAGCCATCATTTATTGTATTAGATCTGCCCTATTGATTGTATTTTCGCCATATTTGAATATTCGTGCACATTTATTGCTTTAATAACTATACTCTTCCGCAAATAAGTATCCACACTTATCGAAATATATCCCTGTTAAATATAATTAACCGATTAAATCTAATCAAAAAATGATTTGAATTAAAAATAAATATAACTGTAATAAAATAAATTAAACAAAATTGAATTAAATAATACTTTGTTAAAACTGAAAATTAAGCTAAAGTATAAAGGCAATTAAGTTTAGCCAAGTGAGCGCAATAATTCCGAAATAAAAGGAAGTAAGTTATTACACTCAGCCCAAAACGCAAAAAACCAACGGATTTTGTCACCAATTTGCAATGCATATTAATGCATCCGCGGTTTACAGGCTGCAAACTGTTGAAGACATCCCAATAAAGGTTTGAATATCACAAAAAATTTGTAATAAAAACTGTATTTCTTTTTTGATTTACTAAATTCAGAAAAATAATTTTATTTGCTAACCGCGTTTCTGGTAATTTATTTCTTTAACTATTTCCTTATCCTAAGATCAACTCGGTTTATAGAGGCGGTTCCGAAATTTATGTTAAATAGAGAAAAACATTGAGCTCGAGTGTAAAGGAGAATAAATGATATTTCAATTTTATATAAATCAAATGATAAACTCACCTTTTTTCTCAGGGCCTTTTATCCTAAATAATCCAGCCCAGCCGGGTGAATATTCCGCCTCCATCAACTTGCTAATGACATTTGCAAATCGTTCATATATTCAAGCATTTGACAATGTCTTTTCACCGGAAACCGCGAATTTCTTCAATGAATATTACAGAAATATCAGTTCAGGTTTATTGTTGTATAAAATACGAATCGCCAGTGCTGTGATTAACTCAATGAGGTTCGTGTATAACTATAATATTTACATAGACTTCATGGATAAGAATTATAGGAACGCAAGTGCAGATATATATTCGAATATATCTCTCGAGCTCGCGATCAGCGCTACAATGGACAGTGAGACTTTGACAAGTTCCTTCAACAATGTCACATTTACTGTGTTTATGACTGCGGTAATTATCACTAATTGTAAGAAGTTACATAACAATATTAGTGTAATTATAATAATTATTTTTTAGCTACGATCTTGAAAAGTCCCACATTGGTGGCAGCGAGTAAGCTTTGAAATCATGTTTACACTCTGTTAAACTTATTCTATTCTCAAGTTAAGTTTAGTATTAATTTATGAACAAATAATATATAAACACGAACATTTAAACAAACAAGGTTTATTCATATTGATAATGAATTCATAGCTTTTTGCTATGCTCTTTTAATATATATTCGGATACCAAAAGAATCATTTGCTGGACCTTTCCCAGTCTTACTAAATCTTTCAGTTTGCAAATTTCAAAATAAAATCCAATGTAAGGAGAAACAGCATACAATTCTTTTTTTTAAGTTTACTATTTTCTCTGGTAAATCATCTTTTTTTATTTTCTCCCTAATGTTTTATAACATGTTATGAAATAAATCTTTATTTGCTACTGCCTAAAAATGCTCTATATTTAACAGTACTATATCTAATAAATTAAAGATTTAAATGTTACTCACAATTACAGAAAATATTAAAAAATTTGACAACTGAGTTCAATATTTACTCCAATCAAATGCATTCATGTTTTTAGACAAGTCAACCAATAGTAAACTCGCTCTACTATTGGTTGACGCTTTAAATAATATTAACTTTAGCCAACTTATTTAAGTTTAATTTTGCTTTTATACTTTCAGTTCTCAATAATCGTTTAGATTCTAAGCGTTTATCCATCGCTTGTTAATTTAAATTTTGATAATTATGTAAAGGCAAATAAAAAATAAAAATGAACGCATGCATCGCACACGAAATAGTGAATAATAAAACAAATAACGCTTATCAGAAACTGCTTTTTAAATCTTATTGGCTCACCAGATCTATTTAAAAGAAAATAATCGGCTTCATCATTTCCTGCCTTTTGTAAAACAGGTGATTTTCACATGTTTTAATTTTTTGATAATTTGAAATTTAAATTTTATTTTTGCACTCATTTTGAAAAAAAACCCATAAGTTCTTATATTTTGTTTTAATTTTATTAAATAAAACACCGAATTCTTTAGCAATAATTATTTTATAATTAATTTTTAAAACATAATAAAATAACTTAGTAATGAGGGTCATTCTTATGAAACAGAAAACTTCAAACTAATACATAAAAAATAATAATTTTAAATTTAAATTTTACTTTTGTTCTCTCTTTGAAAAAAATTAACAATATATATCATAAAATTTTATTTTTTACCTAGAGTTTATTTTTATTTTTTAGATCAAACAACAACAGTTTCTCTAACAGCAACAACGAGCCTACCAATAAGTATTTTATAATTTAGTTATAAAACATGAATAAATAATCTGGTATTGATGTCGTCCTTATGAAACTCAAGTTTGTAACTTATTAAAATACAAAAAACATCTTTGTCATGAGGTTCTTCTTGACTTATTCTGTACATGGCTTTGGGTTAACGTTTTAAATATGTTGTTTGTTTCGTTTTTATTGCTTACACTATGGAGATCATATTTTACTAAAAACTAAAATTCCTGACATTAGTCCCACTAAAATCTATAAATTTTTTTACTGGAAATGATTTGACGACATCGTCTAAAGAAAACTCAAATTCTATAAACGTAGTAATGTGTAAATAAGAAATTCCACAAAAATCATCAATAAATTATATGAATTCATACAATCACTTACTAAATTGTTATTGTAAAGGAATGATCAATTAACCATAAAGTTTAACTTAATTAATTAAATAATTCAAAAATTGCATATTCACTAATTTAGCATTTAATTAGTATTATCTGTAAAGTATAGTTGTAAATGATGTATTACACATTTTTATGTAAATATAATTATAATATTATTATGTACTATAAAATAATTGAAAATTTGAAGAATGAAGTGTTGGTTGAGTTCTTGCTCATGATATTGGGTACTCTAAATAATGGGTTCTCAAGGTGTCGTACAACACATAAGTGTGTCGTGTAAGTTTTTTTAATTTTATTGATTTTTTAAATTTAATTAATTAAAATTTACATCTATCTTTTTAAACGTCGAAGATGTTAAAAAAGAATTTTTAAATGTGTTTCAAGAAAATTTGTATGGAATAAGTGTTTCACAAGAAATGAAGTCTTGAGAACTCCTGCTTTAAATAATATTCTTGTTTTAATATTGTCTTTTAAGTAAAATTTTTTGAATTTTTTTTATATTTCTTTCAAACAACAACAATTACTCTAACAGCAACAACGAGCCTACCAATAATTATTTTATAATTTAATTATAAAACATGAATAATATAAATTATTTTAATGAATACAATAAATACTAATGCAACGAAGTCTCACAGTTATTAAATTTAATCCATCACTTTATTTAATTTATTATCCTCTCATCAAAAAAATTTAAATAATTTATTTTTATATTCACGTTTGATCTGTTTTATTCATTTTGAATTGAATTTATTTTAATTTAATTTTCAATTACAAATCAAATTTTTTCACAAATTTTCGCCATTGATATTTTTTAATTGTTATTTTTGAAATATTTTATATTTTTTTCTAAACCGATATTAAAAATGAAAAATACGATTTATTGTCTAAAACTAAATGAAGATAAAAAATATGTGTAAATATAAAAAAATAAATATTATTTACGACCAATTTATTTACAAATTGTAATGGTTCACCTTATTGTTTAGTTTGTGTTGTGTGAGTCGTTTTAACCTACTCCCCTAACTGTATTTGTGCACTATGTGTTTGTTTGTAATTGTAAGAATTATTATTATTATATTATAGTTATATTCAATCAATTTCCCATATTAAGTTTCTAGACGACTTACAATGGGAAAAGTAAAATATCGAAGAGAAATTTAAAAATTACATAAAGAAAACTTATAAATAACCAAAAACTGATAATTCAAAATTTACAAAGAAGATTTGAATCTATTAGACCAATTTGACGACTAATGGAACTTTATCCCCTTTAACGAATTGTCAGATATGTTTACATTTGGTTATATTTCAGTTAATTTTGTTAAATAAAAATTTTTATTTTATTAATTTAAAAATACATATTTTCTTTACACAGCATTTACTCCAGCTGTCCTGAGAAAGTTATTTTTACCGGAAACTCTGCTGAGCTTTACAATTTTCATAGATAATAAATAACACTAATAAATAACACTAATTAATAATAATTATACTGAAATAATATATAATATTTATTATATTTCAGCAACTTTATCAATTATAGAAGATCCTCCTAGAAAGAATGAACGTTCCTACAAAATTATTATTAAATGTTCATTTACGGATGAAACATATTATGATGACTATAAAACTCCGACCTCCGCAAGATATATTAACTTTAAAGCGAGGCATCATGCGAAATGGAAAGCGGCCCTTATATTTAAATTATTAAGATTGATAGAAATTATTATCAACTCCCTATCGTAATATTCTTTCAGTTCTTTTTTATATGTTAATTTATAAATAACAGGTCAGGAAGCGTAAAAGCCGACATGGAAATGAATATTGCCTCCAATTCATCCATTTCAACTGCTGATTTGCAAAATACAGTAACGCAGGCAGCTCAAGCCGCCTATGGTAGCAGTCTCCAAGTATTTTCAAGTAAGAATAATAATTTTGTAATAGTTTTCATCGGAATGTAAAATATTGTCCAACTGAACAAATAAATAATTATATTTTTGTAATTAATGCAAATATTTCTAATTTATTAATTAATTAATATCTACGACTGCTAATAATAATATTTAATCAAATAATAACTCATATTCATTAATTTGTGAACTCTTGTATACATAGATAACAATATTGAACAAATAAAATTTTAAATCTCAACTAAATTTATTCATATTTATAATTTTAAAGTTTATTTGAATTTTAATTAATATTATAAAAATTTAAAATAAATCAATTTTTAGAATATTTTCCATAAATTAAACAATTCTTTTTAAAATAACTATTGTTAAATTTTATGTTAAAGTTAATATTTTTTCTTATTTTAATTTTATTAATATATTATCAAATTTTCCTTTAACACCAAAACATAATACTTTATATTTATATATAATTATATATTTCAGTAACAGCTACATCATTGGATGCTTCATCAACAGGTAACAAACTTTTAATAATTAATAACTATTTTCTTGTTTCAAAGTAAATAAAAAGTGCGCTAAAGAAATTTTTTACCAAGACCGCCATTTTGTGAAAGTAATGAAATATGAAAAAAATCCAGTAATATGTCTTGTTTGTGATCAAATGTGTTAAACGGTGGATTAATAATTGTAATTACTTTTAATTTGAAGGATCAAGCAATTTAAATAAAAATTATAAATTACAATTTTGAAAAAAATTATTTTTAAAAATTGCAAATAATTGAACATTTGTGTAAAAGTTATGGAGGTCTAGTCTTTACCCTTCAAAGCGTTGAAAGTAGTTCCTGGGTCCTTGCTCATCATTTTGGATTCGAGAAAAGTCTATTCGGAATTGATAAGTCTAATTGAGAAAATATTTATTAAAATTGAATTTTGTGAGGAATCGTTTAAAAATATATTTCCAAAGATTTGAATGCCAAAATCTGGCCATATGTGAGGCAACTGAATGGCCGATATTCGTTGCAAGGAATTGCTTGATGAGTCTCGTATGAAATGTCATGGATTGATTTCGTTTTTTCTTTTATATTTGCACATTTCTTTCCATTCTTTATTATTTAATATTTTCAGACCAATCGTGGATAGCCGCTGCTGTCCTTGTTCCGATAATTGTGATTGCTGGAATATTTATAGCAATTGCCGTTGTAAATAACTTTTAACTTCTTATATAAACAATAATTTATTTATTAGATAGTTTATATGAGGAGTAAAAAAAGGAATATCGCAATATTTCAAGCCTTTGATAATGAAATCGAAAGTGTACGCATGGAAAGGTCATGGGACGCCGACAATGGGAAAGACTATTCAGAATAATAAGACTAACATTTATTTATTACATTTTTGATCAGAGTGTTTTTACTTCATTCTCATTTACGTTTGTTTGAATATTTTACTTTTAAATGTGATCAACTTGTGTACAAATCAAATTAATAAAGTTAGTAGTAAAATCAAATTTTTTCTTTACCTTTCCTTCGTTTTCATATTTCATTTTATTTATTTCCATTTAGTTTTGACTACTTCTGTTATAGAATTTATTTGCTTGTTTCTTTCAGATCTAGTATTATATCCTTTTGTTTAACATTCATCCTCTTCTCCATCGTTTTCTAGAAAATATCTGAATTTATTACTTTTATATCATTTTATCGCACTCATTCTAAAAAAAAAATTCTAAATTAAAAAATCAATGGAAGAATCGACAATTTTAAAACAGTAATTTGTAGAGATAAAAATTCTATATGACCATTTTTCCCACACTTATAGCACGCTCTTGCATCCATTTTTCCGTTTTAGAGCTTCTTTGACAAAATTTCGCCAAATGCTCTTCTTTGTTACATTTAAAACATGTAACATTTTGTTTGTAGCGCTCTCTACTTACCTGTCTCTCAAATTATTGATTGGATTTTTATTCAAGTTTCTACTCTGTTCTTTCTTCAATTCTTCTATAATCTTTGTTATGGACTATAGTTTTATTTTTATTTGTTCGTGATTACCCCCCCCCCTTTGTTCCCTGTATCCTTAATTATATTTTTTATTAAAATAATAATTAATCAATTTCCCATAACAAGTATCTAAACCACTTACTATAAAAATAGAAAAATCAATGGAAGAATCGACAATTTTAAACCGCAATTTGTCCAAATAATAACAGATAAAATCCAAAACTAAAATAAGAAATTGATCAATTTTCCTTTACTACCAACGAACTATCACTTAATAGTAAAAGCAATTATCAAAATAAGGATTTATTTATTGCTACGAGTTAACATCTATCTATAAAGAAATTATAGAAATAGAAATTCTTTCATTACTCAGATCTACTATTGGTGGGTTTCTGGGTGTTGATATTTTTAACTATATGGTTGTTACCCAGACAACCCCATACAAATATCTTTCGCTTACCACTCGGCACCCGTTGCTAAGCAACATTGGAACTGTGTTCGAGTGGGTAGATCGTCCGCAAAAAGTGAGCGCTATTGCTAATGCTGTGGAGTTTATGGTTTCGACAACCTTGACCCCAGATGAAAGTTTCTTTCCTACTCCCAGTGGTTACCCGTTGCTAGGCAACGTTGGAAATGTAACCATGGGTTTTGAGGTCGCCAAAGGTGAGCGCCACACGGGAACTGCTATGGCCCGACCTCAAACTAGGTCCAACGCACTACCGTTAGAAGGTTTTCGTGCGATGTATCATTCCCGTCACTTACTGATGATAGATGGTTATTTCCACGACCTAGGCTCACTGACTGATTTACGCTATTTGCGTGGGTTTAGTTCAATTCAAACGGTATCAATCGGAGTTCAAATCATTACTCGAACACAACACTTAACAAATTTTATTTAATAAAATATTTAAAAATTATTATTCAACCAAAATATATTTCAAATTTAATTATTTATTCTGTTAACTATTTTGATGAAACGAAATAATTATTATCCAAAATTATATACTAAATTTATTTATTCATTTTTATAACTCTTTTGAGAAAACGAAACAATTATTGTCTAAAAATATATTCTAAACTTATTTATTCATTTTTTATAACTCGTTTGAGAAAACGAAACAATTATTATCTAACAATATATTCTAAATTTATTTTTTCATTTTTATTGTCTGGTTGAGAAAACACGAAAAAATCACTATTCAAAATTGTATTACTAATTTACTTGTACTCTAATTTATCGATAATTTAGGCCGATATTCTCATTTCAGCTACAAAATTCACACCATTAATTGTTCAAAAAATAGGAAGAAATGTTTCCTCTTCTATGGCCATTAGCAACGCAAAATTTAGTCGAATCGTCATAGCGAACTCCTAAGCAAGGAAATTATCAGATCTTATTGAAATAATATTTTGATTTCTAAATAAATTATAGTTAAAACTTTCAATCTCACTTTAGATCCCAATAATTCCAATAAAATTTAAATCCATCATTTCTCAAAATGTTGTGGAAAGTGCCTATCAAACATAACAACCAAAAAAAATACCAGGTTCTAAATTTTACTTTATTAATAAAATTCTTACTGCACATTTTATTAGAATGAAATGGTTCACATAGTTGCCGTGCGTTTCTAGTTATTATCATCCAGCATACTATTCATTGGAGATATATCATTTACGAGTTCGCACAGTAGTATCATGGGAATAATTGACTGCCTATGAGATATTGAAAGCGTGGAGCCTGGGTTTCGCGTGATAATGAAAATTTCGTGGATAATAATCTCGCAGCTTAACTTAAAGTTTATACATTTTCATTGCATGGTCGGTTTCATTGTCGTCGCTCTTTAGGTCTTGGGATGTGCTGGGGCCGTTCTGGATGATTTGCTGCGTATAATTAATGCTCGAGGAAATGTTTTATTCGCCTGATGATAATATTAATCCTTACCCTCAGATGCTCTTCGCTTCTCCGAGCTTTGTCGGGATCTCCGTGATGCTTCGTCGGTTGTACTGGGATATCATGAGTTTACCGTTCCTGTTGTGGAATTTTTACAAATTGGCATTTTCGACATTCTGATTTTTTGTTTTTGTGGTTAGTGCGATCCAATTTGGTTCTTATGCATGAATGGGTGCGCACACGCGTTGTCGGCAAATTGAATTCTCTACATGACACATCTACTAGTTTCATAACGGTGTGTTGGTATGTCTTGATTTTGGGGCAGGCGTCTACGAAAATTCTTATCGTGAGATTTTTTATCGATTGACATTTTGGAAATGTCGGACTGCATGCGCGATTTGTCCTCATGATTTCCTCGATCATGGTGCTATCAAATCACTATTTCATCTTTTCAGGAATTATGAAGTGGCTATCTTTGTCTACAGCCTGCTATTCTTAAATCATTTCTCTTTATTCCATTCAGTGAGGTTTGATATACTTGTTTATTTTTATGCTTGCTATTACTAGAGATGGTAGTCGGGTGGCCAATTCTTTTAGCCGGTTCGTACAACTTCATCGCCATTATTTACACTGCAATCCAGTTAGCGGAGCAGCTTCTCCAAATAAAAACATCAGTTGATGGCAATGGATGTGCATATTGGACATTAGTTATATTATTGGCCTATTTGTGAATACCCTATTGATCTACAAGGAGTTGTGAGTTTGTTGTTCAGGATGTATTATTCGATTTTATTACGTAATCATTCTAGTTATCGGTTTTCCATCGGCGAGTTATTATCTACTGGTTAGTTTGTGGTTAGCTAATCCATTCCGTCATTACTGGTAGTTCATTTCGATTTCCATAAATTGGTCGGTTAGTATATTTATGAATACACTTGCTATGGGTGATTTAATCTAAGTCTTTTAGTTGGGACATTTGTAGCGGCAATCCAGTTTAAACATTTCTGTATTCAGTTGATATCTCTATTCATGCTGTTCGATCTAATTACAGTTATATTCATTTGGCATTACAAATTATTTTAATTAGGGTATTCTAGATCAAAATATTGGTTATCCCGATTTATCCTATTTATTTTTGTCTAATTTTTTGGCTTATTCCATTCATTTTATATACAATCAATATAATGTTGTCATTACTCATTTTATTTGTTTTATACTCAGTTAATCGATTTTCAATTTATCTTATTCAGTTTATCTTTAATCCGTATATTCGTTGTTATTCTATGTATTTTTAGTTTATGCTAATCATTGGACCCCTCACCTAACTACTCATGGCCAGTTTCTACTGTGGATTGGGTCGACTGCTTTTATTCATTAAAAGTCTTCCTGTCAACCTATGGCAGACATCCCACATGTAAGCTGCTGTGCATACGGCAATTCTCAATCGACGTCAACTTAACCATATCTCCTGTTTATGTTTTTGAATAAACGGTTTTGTTGGTTCTAGTAGCATGATTTTCTATAGCATTTATTAACTTTCTTAGCTTTGTCTACATCTTATCGATTACCTTTCTGGATAGAGTGTTTAATTCATGGATAGTTCGCCTGTAAGTCAATATTTGCATGGATCTTAAATTTGCCCATA
Source organism: Schmidtea mediterranea (assembly GCA_022537955.1). Lineage (NCBI taxonomy): Eukaryota > Metazoa > Platyhelminthes > Tricladida > Dugesiidae > Schmidtea > Schmidtea mediterranea. The sequence continues at coordinate 256,062,989 of CM039680.1, read as the reverse complement.
AATTCATCAGTATTCCTTTATCTCTTTGAGATTTATTCTGTTACGGGGAGATTTAGTAATTATTATTAAATTTAATTGGTTTCGCGGGTTAATCATATTTCGGGAATCTATAATTTGGGTTTAATTCTTTCAGGACGTGATGTTAGAATTTCGCTTTATTATTCGTTAGACTTATTCGTATTGGAGCGCGTTATAATGTTAAATTTTTGCATTTCATGAATGGTTTAAGAAATGATTTCTTCAAATAAAGTTCCTCATTTATAATTTCTCACAAAAACTTTGAATTGTCACAATTTAAGGAGCATATTTTTAATTCATGGGATTTTCACTACGCTTTAGAAGTTTGGGGTTTTTCTTTTATGATCAGGATAATTTTGAGTAAGCAATTATTGGAGATTTTAAGCATTAAATTAAATGGCGATCGATTTTCTAATTATCTTTTATAACTTGAATTCATTATTAATCAATAGAGTTTTACTTTTCGAAATTTTGTTTATGATCATAGCAACAATTTAATGATATCGCTTTTCTCGTACCTTTCGCCAAATTGATCCTAAGATAAGCTTGTGTCGATATTAATAGTTTAAGAGTGCTCACTGGACTACTCGGTGTGGTGATTTTGAGCCATGAGTTGTAAATAATATTTAGGTCGAGTTTATAGGGAATGAATGCCGACGAAACAGCCAAAAGACTATTTCCTCTTCACCCTATCCCACTATACGGAAAAATATTGACGTTTCAGCTCCTGCACTAATCCCGCCGGAGCCTTCACTGGCACGAAATCATTGGCGATAATACACGCACTTACACGATTTCGATTGTATATTCGATTTTAATAACTTGTGATATATATCTTCTGTGGGCCGGAAAAATTTCGACGTAAGAGTCTATTCATTTAAAATATACATATATTTTGCCATATACTTTGTCACATAATTGTCATTTGGCATATTCATACATCATATATCATAACTACCTCTCCCCACGCCGCGATCCAAGCAGAGCTCCTTCGAGGTTGCGAGGATACGACTTGGAGAGAGTGTCGAACAAACTCTCACTCACATCAAATTTCAAGATCTTCACTGGTTAGACGAAAATTGGTTCAGATTAAAACTGATTTCAAGTTTTGTAAAACTGATTAAAACCGATTTTAACGATTGAAAAACTGATTAAAATTATGTGAAAATGAATCGGTATATATACCTATTGTACGACCCTAATATTGAGTGTTAATTTTGATTTAGTAAAACAAAATTTGACATTGTGATTTTCTAGTATATTCTATTCTTAATTTTATTATTTTGTAATTTAATTTGACAATTTTTCTTTTGCATTTTTTAATTGAACTATTTCTAATTCAAATTATTTGATTTCTATTCAATTTCGCAATTTTTTGGTAAATTGTCAAATTTTGGTCAAATTGTTCGGTTTTCATGTTATGTTTATGTTTATTTCGTGCGAATTTTGTTGCACTTTGTTATTATTTTAATTTATTTTTGTGTTTCATAATTTTATATTTAATTGTTTTCTTTCTCTTATTTTAACAGGGTTAGTTGATGCTTTAATAGGTTCGATTTTAAATCTGCATGTTGTATTTGCATGTGTATTACCGATACATTTAAACACTTTCAAGGCCGTCTGTGTTCTGGCCCAACAATGCTATAATTGACCGAAAGATCCATGGGTCCAACGAGCTGCCGATAGAAGGCCTGTGCTCGATTTCGACTTTTAGGTCCCATTATTCTCCTATCTCTTTCAAAGGTTAACCTATACTCTCATATCATTCATTGTTATGTCCATTCCAATAGTCCTTCTTATCGTCGTCCGTGTTGATGATTATTCTATGGCATGTACACCTTTAGTTATCTTAAATATTCACACAGTATCTCTCTTACCCTTATCCCAATTATACTTACAATGTTCTCTATTATTGATACTAGCATTATCATTGTTACTATTATATGTATTACCTTTATTAATAGTTACTACTATTACATTTATTGTTATTCTTATTACTATAATTACCGTTACATTTATTATTATCACTATTATTATTATTATTATTATTATTATTATTATTATTATTATTATTATTATTATTATTATTATTATTATTATTATTATTATTATTATTATTATTATTATTATTATTATTATTATTATTATTATTATTATTATTATTATTATTATTATTATTATTATTATTATTATTATTATTATTATTATTATTATTATTATTATTATTATTATTATTATTATTATTATTATCAAGTTTTTGTAGGGATTCGTCCTCATTCCTCAGCTTTATAAAAATATTTCACTTATATAACTATTTAGCCTTACTCCATCCCTATTCCACAGTTTCCGACAAAGTATTTCCATTGATTCGGAAAATTTGAGCAGCGTTCCGCCCTTATTTTACAGTTTTATAAGAATATTATACTAATAATCGAACAACATTCCACCTCTCCTTTATTATTTTCGATAAGTATTTCAACCAATTCGGAAAGTTTGTGCAGCGTTCTGCTATTATTTTATGGTTTTATCCGGATATTCTATCAATTATTGAGCCAAATTCTACTTTTACTTTGCTAACTTTGATAAGTATTTTAGTTGATTCGGAAAATTTGGGCAGCGTTCCGCCCTTATTTTACAGTTTTATGATAAAAGTTTCAATTATTTTCGAAAGTTTGCACAGCGTTCCGCCCATATTTTATGGTCTCAATTCAATATAATTTATTTAATCCTTACATACCATTTAAAACATTATTTTCCATGATTTTAGTCTTTCGGATTAATCTTTTTGCGATGGCTATTCATTTTAACTGTTGCAACGATTTCGCAATTTTCCCCGCTACCCATTCCCTCTCTTTGTCCTTAATATCTATTTATGTTCATATTATTTTTAATGAGTGCCCACTGTACTTCTCGGTGTTAGTGATTTTGAGCCGATTACTGTTAAAGATTTTTGGTCTATTTTTCAGGAAACGGATGGCGAAAGAGCAGCCAAAACTACTTCCCCACCTTCCAATTTCCCTTATAAATGGACAATATTGACGTTCGGTTTCTGATTTCTCACGCCGTAGCCTTCATGGGCACGAACTATCACAGTTCGATAGATTATGTGTAATTTTAATTACTTGCAGTTTGTTTTTAGCTGTGTGCCGAAAAATAAAAAATAAAAAAAATAAATGTTACCATCTAAATTCGCTAAAGGTTTCGAGGCATAAACGTATATTCTTCATATAAATTTTTCATTCGTATCATAAAATTCCATAACTGTAGGCAATTGAAAAATACTACAGGAAAGTAATACCACAAATCGAACACGGTAATTTAAAATCAATCTGACCAGCTACAGCTAACAGTAGAATTAAATTTGTCTCTATGCACACAGCATTTGTTCTGATCTTGTCTGGTCAATTTGCTGTACACAGTCTGTCAATTTGGTTGAAATTTGGTTTTCAATTTTGTGCTGAAAATTTGTGAAAACACATCAGTATACATACCTACAATTCGACCTCAATCTTGCGTGTTATTATTATTGTGATTAAACAAATTTGACCTTGAAATTATTTGTGTTATCTAAGTTAAATTTTTATTAATTTCTTAATTTAAATTGGTAATTTATTTTTAACATTTTTAAATAAATTTATTCAACCAAAAAATATTTTATTTTTATTCATTTAATTCATTAATTTTTACTTTTATATAAATGGTCATTTTATGGTCAAATTTTTCTTGTTATTATATTATGTTTTATGTAGATTTTGTGCGGTTCTTGATACATTTTGTATTTATTTTATTTTTCTTTTATGTTTTTAATTTTATATTTATTTATATTCTCTCAGATTTTAAAATGTTTAGTTGGTGTTGTATATTGTATTTTAAGTTATCTTGGTGCTGGGTTTTCGTGCTGTATTACTGATGCATTTAAACAATTCTCAAGGCTATTTGTGTGCTGGCCCAACACTATCAATTAATCAATAGAAAACAACAAGATATCCTAAGAACCAATTCTCCATCGTTTTACTATTAACAAGGTCCTTTTGTGATTAATAGTTTGAGTTCTAATTGAATTTATTAAAGTGTTTAATCAGATTGCAGTGACTTATTTTGTGATAACCTTAGGGTGTGTACGAGAAGTAAGCAATTGTATATCGTGTTAAATATTTGTCAATAAAGATTTCTTTGTTTGAATTTTGTCTTATTGATTATTGAACACGAGGAGTCGGATCGAGAGACCTATTCATCGACGAATATTTAATATCCCAATATGTTTAACGAACTGTTCCGTAAAATCTTTTACTAGTAATATATGATTCTCGATTTTCATACTAGTTCCTCGGTTCTTAAATACTATCAGTTTTGATAACTTATCTTTGAATAAGTATTTCTGTAGATATTCCTTTTCTGTTTGTGACGCCATGTTATATCTATTAAATATAAATTAATTCAATTACTTTTAACAATTTATTCATTAAAAAATACCGAATATTAAAACAAATTTGATGAATTAAAAATATCAAAAGAATGTGACATTAATTAATTCATGCTTTTTTAAAGTTTGCAAAATATTACTAACGAACATAATCAATTCATTAGTTATATCACTATTCGACTCGACTCTTATGTGAGTTTTTTTTACTAAGAAAATAAAAAGTATACAATTAGGACTTGCCCCGTAGATATTTGGATTGAAACAAAAGTGAGACCCCTTGAACAATATTTTTTAATTAAATTTTTTATTTAAATGAATTACTATATTGTTTTAATTTTTCAAATTAAACATTTTTAAAAATTTTTAATTCCCGATTTAAAAACCTAAGTTTTTTTTCTCTATTAAAAGCCTAAATTGGCTCAAATCACCTCCAATTCACAAATCACATTATAGTCACAGGCTATTTTGAATCTCAATGAAAATTGGCTTAAATCGAATACCGATTAAAAAACCTAAAAGTAAATAATCGATAAAAATTTTATTATCGAATAAATTACTTAAGAAAACGTATGAGGACTATGTCCCATTGAGTAAAGGCTTGAAAAAGATCCTCGGATATTTGGCATCAGAGTTAAAAGGTTTTTTTATTTTAATTATTAGTTTTAGTGAAAATAATAATTTTATTTATTTATTTATTATTTATTTATTATAAGGAGTTTTTTGTTTTTCACCTCTGATTTCTTTATAAGTGACATAATATTTATTTATAAATTTAAGCTTTTTAATTTATATATTTATTTATTTAATTTATATATTTAATTTTTATTAACAATATTATTTTTTTATTTTAATTTATTTATCGAAAAAGCCTAAGAGTAAAAAATATTTACTAGTAAATCATCGCCATAACAAGTGAAAGGTTTCTTTCTTTGGCGGCATGAATCAGTGGACTAACAATAGAATTCATTGATTTTTGTCAAGTTATTAATAGTTCATTAAGTAACGCAGTTAAAACATTGACCACTCTTTCTTTAACTCGTTCGGATTTTGTAGGTAGCATTATCGATACTAAAGGCATTTTCTCTTATACCTTTGCAACTTCTCAAGAAGTTTTAGAAACTACATATGAACTTCCACCGATCTGGGAAGATGTAACTGAAGCCGAATATAATAAGGCTCAATCTATTTGGGAAGAAACCAATTGTGCCTCTTTACTGGATTATATGATGGTTTACCTCAAACTTAATGTTTTTCCTTTGACTGACTTTTTATAGCAATTTCGTTCAAAGTCCTTAGCTCATAACCGATTGAAACCCCTTAAACTTTATGGAATTCCCGGTATGTCTTGAGCATCGGCTCTTATAACTCTTGAAGAACCAATTAATCTTCTCACTGACATGAAGATGTATAATCTTTTTGAAGGGGGAATCCAAGGTGGATTAACCTTTGTTAATAAACATCACGTAGTATCTGATGACAACACCGAACTCCTTTACATTGACATCAATAATCTCTAAGGTTGTGCTTAAGATCAACCATTACCAGTAGACGGTTATGTCACCACTAGACCAGTCTAAAGAAATTTTAATAATATTATTAGTTGTTAGTTATTTTAAAATGGCTAACTCAATTGTTATAACCGTAAAAGGTAAAAATTCAACAACGTGCGTATCTTCTGATACAGCCGTGTTGATGTATATTTTGTATATGATAGATAGGCCTAGATATTTGAAAACTCCAGTCAAAAAATTATCTGAAAGAATGAGTAATTTAGAAATCCGATTCGAACTCACATATGAGACTTTAAAAAGAGCTCGGAATAAAATATATTATGATATTCTCTATCTAAATCAGACCATAGGTATTATCAAAAATGAATTAAGAAAATCAATATTCAAATTGAATGAAAATCGAAAACTTCATTAAAAAAGATAAATTAAGTTCAATATAGTATAAAAGTTTATTCTAATAAAACAACTGATCTGTTCAATCGTATAATGAAAGAAGTTCAACAGCCGATGAAACCAATGCAACCGGTTATGCAAAACAGTGGCAACAAATCATCAATATTCAAATTTCCATTATATATTTCTACTTATTTTCTTAAATAAAGACATTACAACTTAAATGCAATATCCATCGATGATTCTGATTTATCAAATATAGTATAAAAAACCTTACCTCCAAACATTTTCATAAAATGCAAAAAACAAAATGTTTTATAACTTTGTTGAATGAGCTGGTTGTTAATAAAGAAGATGATAATAATATCATTAAAAGGATAAAATTCATGGTCAACCGTTCCAAAAAAATCGTAGAAGATATCTCATTTGAGCCCATTCCCAATTTGCCAACACTGCGGAAATAGAAAAATTCATTCCAATCGATATTTAGTTATATTTTTGATGAAAATAATAGTAGGATTAATGAATATGAAACATGATATTAGAATCCGGATCCGACTATAAAAATTATTTCCAATGGTCTAAAGAGATATATTACTTTATATTATTATTTTATTTTTATCATTATTTAGGAGATAAAAACAAAAATTGATCCATGGGTAGAAGCAAATGGTGGATGGGTAACAGTTATTCAAGTTGCCGCAGTAGCCAAACGTTCAGATATTCATATTTCAAATTGTAAATTTTTTTTAAAACTATTAACTGGAGCATCTATCATATATATCTGTAATAAAGTTTATCATAAATTTTAATAAATGTATTATTCTTTATTATTAACTGAATTATTAATAAAAAACTACATTTTAAAGATTTATTGATTATTACATGTACATGCTTCATCACCACAATATTGTATCATTATATTTTATATACCATGGTCAGCACAAGTCTTAAATTCGTTAGGCTCAACTAAATTTTCAGTAGGGATTTCATCATAATTAACAATTTCTTAATCACCACTCTGACATTCTGAATCACAACATGAATCTTCTTTACCCAATGCTTCAACTAGAAAAAACATATCTCTAATTTTTACACCTGTTATTTCTTCGAGTTTATCAAACAAAATGTTTATTAAATATTCTAAACGAAAATTAATTAATTATTTTATATTTTATATTTTACCTTTTTCAGGCATCATTTTTAGATAATTTTAAAATTATTTATAATTTTGTTTATAGAATATGTTGTAAAGAAACCAAACAAAGTCTGTTTAAATACATTTATTATCATCCACATTAAACACTAAAATATACATTAAATAGTTGTGAAAGTCTAGCAGTAACAATTTTCCAGATTGGAAAAAGCACATTATTTTGATAAGCTTTATATCCTTGTATTGTTAAATACCAGTTTTTCTGAAACCTATTTCTTTAAATGCATCATAATATCTGGTATATTGACTGGTGAAGAATGCAGTTTCATTGCATTTTAAATTCAAATTTATCTTATTAAAAACGGTATCAATATCCTTATTATCTATCATTGAGAGTGTCCTAGAGAGAGAGTGAAATTGAGTTCGATTGAGTTTGACTTGATTTACCAAGTGCATATTGATAGGCTCCTTTATAAATACATTTTATAATTGTGAAACATTTGAACTTGTTTGACAATGATAGCAGAGAGTAGTGGAAATATAGGGAGAACCGGGCTCTAGACCCTAACAAAACCGCCTAAAAAGACCACCCGGGGTGAGAAATTGTTTAATTGTCCAATGGCATCTTTTAACCCGTCTAAAAGACTAATGGGACCTTTTAAAACTTTTGAAACTCATACCATTGGCGAAGTTACATTTTATAGTTCTCGTTTTAGAATTTTCCACAAGTCGACCGGAATTTTCCGACTCGAGAAATATTAAAAATGTAATTTCGCTCGGTTCTCCCTATATCTCCACTACTTTTAGTTGATAAATATTGAAATTTTCAAATTTTCACTTTTAAATATTTTGCTTTCAAACATTCGCACATTGGTGATTTCCCAGTTGAAAAATAATTATTCACAAATTGAAAAATTCACAAATTTCTAATTTTTTAATTTTAAAAATATTGTAATTCGAAAAAATTTTTTGGTAATTCTTGTAATAAATATCTTTCAAAACCTCACAAAGTAAAACATGAAAAAACTAAAATAAACCAAAAAATGTCTCACTTCACACTTCTGTGAGATTCACAACAATTAGGTTCTAAACTTCCCGAATTTCCATAGGCAAAATATCCAGGAGAACATCATCTTCCAAAATACAATTATTTGTGTTGACAGGGGCTCAAGTTTGTTTAAAAAAGAACATGCTAGTGTTTGCTAAATTCATAATAAAATAATTAAACTAAAAACGGATTTAAAAGTTTGTAATAAATGTAACAAGTAGGTAGTTATTAGCTTTTTGCGCCCACACACCATTACGTAATAAGTAGGGGGTGGAGGGTTTATCACTGATTAAATTAAGTAATTACGCAATTAATCACGGTGTGTCTTGATTACATAATTACGCAATCAAGATAATTCATTTTTGTGTGCGCACATTTTTTTTTGATAAATTTTTTTCGATTTTTTGGCGCAATTATTTTAAATTCAAATTTTGGTGAATTATTTTTAAATTCAAATTTTGGCGCATTTTTTTAAATTCGAATTTTGGCTAATTTTTTGAAATAAAATTGTTTGAAATATTTTTTTGAATAAATTTTTTTTTCATCCACAAAATATTTTCAATCACACTATAGCATAAAATTAAAATGGGCTCAAATCGCCTACGATGGTCGGAGAGGGTATTTTTCATCCACAAAATATTTTTTTCAATCACACTTTAGTCAAGGGGTATTTTTTGACTTTTGATAAAAAAGCCTTAGATAAATATTGGCTTTAATCGCCTAATGATAAAAAAGCATAAAATTAAAATTGAATCAAATCGCATACGATGGTCACACTATAGTAATGGATATTTTAAACTTGTAATAAAAAACAATGCAATATTTGGTCTCAGTATTTTCTATAAGTAAATATAGGTATAAAATAAAAATGGCTTGAATCGCAAACCGATAAAAAATTGTCAGGGGTATTTTATAAGCTTGTTAAAAAGGCCCATGAAATATTTGTTCACACAATTTTCATAGGCAAATTTAGGCTCTAGATAAAACTAAGTTAAAATACCTAAAGTAAATTAAGGAAAATTAAGGTAAATATAAGGGTCTATAGAAAATTAAAATACATTAGGGTAAATTAGAGTACATTTGAGTAAATGAAAGGGTCTAAAATTAATTAAAGTACATGAGGGTACATTAGAGTACATTTAAGTAAATTAGGGTTCATAAAGTAAATTAAGGTACATTAAATTAAATTTAACTACGTTTGAATAAATTTAAGTAAATTAAGGTGCTTAGAGTAAATTATGGTAAGTTGGGTAAGAATTTTTTTTAAATAAAATAGAGGGTCAACAGTTAAGGGTAATTTTTAAAGCTGAAAATTTTAAAAGAAGTTATTGTAGGCAAATTACATAAGGTAAGAATTTTTAAAGTAACTTAGAGTCGACAAAATAAAATGATAAAATTTTTTAAATAAAATTTTAGTATAGTTTTATCGACCAATTTTTATACATATTTTTACAATGAAATTTTTTATACATGATTTTTAAATAGAATTTTTAGAGTAATTTTATCGATGAATTTTTTATATATGATTTTTAAAGATGAAATTTTTATACATGTTTTTAATTAAAAAAGTTTTTAATGTAATCTTACAATGAAATATTTTAGTATAATTTTTACAATGATTTTTTTATACATGTTGATAACGATCAAATTATCAAAGAAATTTTTCAAAAACTTTTTCAAAAACTTTTTCTAAATGAAATTTTTGAGTTTCAGAGTTACATAGTAATGCCTAAGGTAGATAGTAGTCATTCGCAAGAGCAACCTATCTCCTCCACTCTGCAGCAACCCATCCTTAATAAAACGATATAATAATAATAAAATAATAAATAATAATAATAATAATAATAATAATAAAAATAATAATAATTATAATTATAATAATAATAAATTCATCAACAATCAAAGAAAAAGTTAACTTACTTATACAACTTCTGAATACTGATAACCCATACACACTCAACAATCCATTAATAACTTAACAACAATCACTAGGTACTGTATACAAATAACTGAGTACTGTACAACTTACTATATACATACTAGGCATTGAATAATTTACTTATTCATTAAAATTCCGTATTTAAATAATATTTAACCTTTGAACACCAATTTTCAGCCAACTTAACCAACTTAAAAATAAAATAAAATTTTTTTATCAATCATTTCCCCTTAAAATAGTTGGTTATTCACACACTCACAATATGTTACCAATAACTAGTTACTGAACAAATTAATATCAAAATTGATTACTGACCAAGAAATCTTTAAATAAAAGCACATAATAATTTGAACAATCAATAGAAATACAATTTCACTTACAAATTCACTTACAAAGTATAAATGGTTTTAATTGATAGTAAAAAGAAACTTGATTAGAAAAATATTCTTAAATTAATTTCTCAAAATATATATTTTTTAATATATGTTCATTTGTTAGATGCAATCAAAATTATTACAAAAATAATAGAAGAATTTCAAAGTTTTTAACAAAACTATTAAGTTTTACTAAATAATTTCAATAAATCACATACAAGAATGTAAAGCAATAAATTTTTATTAAGAAAAAATACTACAATTGATTGGGCTTCAATGATTAATAAATTTTTGATATCAATCAGGAAACTAAGCAACCAAACAATTTGGAGACATGAAGGATCGATAAAAGAGTGAAGAAATTAATAAAATTTGTAATTGAAATGGTATTTCTATTGATTGTTCAAATTTTTATGTGCTTTCATTTCTCTAAGTTACTTTAAAAATCCTTACATTTTGACACTCTATTTACTTTTAAAAAATTCTTACCTTATCTAATTTGCATTCTATAACTGCTATTAAAATTTTCAGCTTTAAAAATTACCCTTATGTAACCTAACTGTTGATCCTCTATTTTATTTTAAAAAATTCTTTCCCAACTTACCATAATTTACTCTAAGCACCTTAATTTACTTAAATTTATTCAAACATACTAAAATTTACTTTAATGTACCTTAATTTACTTTATGAACCCTAATTTACTTAAATGTAATCTAATGTAACCTCATGTACTTTAATTTACTTAAGTCCTTCTATTTAAAAAATCATGTATAAAAAATTTCTTTGTAAAAATATGTTAAACATTTTATCATTTAAAAATATGTATAAAAATTGGTCAATAAAACTATACTAAAAATTTTATTTAAAAAATTTTATCATTTAATTTTGTCGACTCTAGATTACTTTAAAAATTCTTACCTTATGTAATTTGCTTGCTATAACTGCATTTAAAATTTTCAGCTTTAAAAATTACCCTTATGTAACTTAACTGTTGATCCTCTATTTAATTTAAAAAAATTCTTACTCAACTTACCATACTTTACTTTAGGCACCTTAATTTACTTAAATGTACCCTAATGTACTTAAATTGACTTTTGACACTTTAATTTACTTTAATTTACCTTAATGTACTCTAATTTACCCTAATGTATTTTAATTTTCTATAGACCCTTTAATTTATCTTAATTTTCCTTATTTTACTTTAGGTATTTTAACTTATTTTTATCTATAACATGCAGATTTAAATTCAAACCTATTAAAACACCAATTAAACCATATCAAAATATGAGAAAGGAGACAATTACATATAAAATAATAAACATAAAAATAAATTAAAATAATAACAAAAAAGCAACAAGATCCGCACGATATAAATATAAACATAACATGAAAACCTAACAAATTCGACCGAAATTTGATAATTTAACAAAAATGTGAAATTTCATGAAAATGAAATATAATTCAAAGAATTTGAATAAGAAAAAATTCAATAAAAATTTTAAAAGAAAAATTATCAAATAAAATTACAAAATAATAAAAATTAAGATTAGAATACACTAGAAAATCCCAAGGTCGAATCTTGTTTTACTAAATCAAAAAGACCACGCAAGGTTAGGGCCAAAAATAGGTATATATACCGACTCATTTTCACATAATTTTTAATCGTTTTTGAAAATAATTAACTTAGTTTTTCTTAAAAATCTATGTAAGTGAGAGTTTTATTTGGAAGCTCTCTCCACGTCGTCTCCTCGCAACCTCGATAGAGCTCTGCTTGGGTGTCGGCGTGGGGAGAGTGATATTTTTATGATATTTTTATGGATGCTTGGATTGGTAAATTTTTAATATTGTTTTAATAAATTATTCATAATTCATAAATTGTTTTTTATTATTGTCGAAATTTTTCCGGCCGACAGCCAAGACACATCACAAGTTAGTAAAATCAACATATTATTCGAATTCGTGTAAGTGCGTGGAATATCGCCAATCATTCATGCATGTGAAGGTCCGGCGTGCGGAACGCAGGAGCTGGAACGTCAATATTATCCCGTATAGAAGAAAGAAGAGATAAGGAAGCGGTCTTTTCGCTAATTCCTCATCTCTCAGTTTCTTTAAATTCGACCCAAATTATTTTACACACGGCTCAAAATCACCACACTGAGTAGTCCAGTGGGCACTCATTAACTGTAATATAAACACAAACGCGCCTAGGATCAATCAAAGGAGAAAATGACGGGAGAATTAAAAAATATACGAAATCATTGTTATGTTTTTCAAACTTCATGTCGAAAAAGACTTCTGTAAACTCAATCCATAAAATATCTATAAGCCAAATTAAATATGTATATTTTTCCGAATTATATCTTCATTGTGAGTTAAAATGAGGGTTACGCATATTTGTCAAAAATCTAAAATCTGCAACCTACGCACTAGAAGACACCATTCGACATGCATCCACCGGTGTAGGGTTTAACACATCATTGTCAAATTCCCTCTTAGATTACGATAGACTCCAACGGATAAAATCTACGCCATACAGGGGACCCAATAATTTAAAGCGAGCATAAGTCTTCTAACGACGGCTCGTTGGACCCAGAGGTCGTCCGAGCAATTACAGCATTAGTAATAACGCTCACTTTTTGCGGACGATCTACCCACTCGAACACAGTTCCAACGTTGCTTAGCAACGGGTGCGAGTGGTTGTAAGAAATATTTATATGGTGTTACCTGGGTAACCACAGTAAGATTTAAACAAGCAACAGTACCCAGTAACACACCCCTATATTTACTTATAGAAAATATTGAGACCAAATATTGCATTGTTTTTTATTACAAGTTAAAAATATCCATTACTATAGTGTGACCATCGTATGCGATTTGATTCAATTTTAATTTTATGCTTTTTTATCGTTAGGCGATTCAAGCCAATATTTATCTAAGGCTTTTTTATCAAGATATAAAAAATACCCTTTGACTAAAGTGTGATTGAAAAAAATATTTTGTGGATGAAAAATACCCTCTCCGACCATCGTAGGCGATTTGAGCCCATTTTAATTTTATGCTTTTTTATCGAGAGTCAAAAATACCCTCTGACTATAGTGTGATTGAAAATATTTTGTGGATGAAAAAAAATTTATGCAAAAAAATATTTCAAACAATTTTATTTCAAAAAATTCGCCAAAATTTGAATATAAAATAATCGCGCCAAAAATTCGAAAAACATTTATCAAAAAAAATATGCGCACACAAAAATTAATTATCTTGATTACATAATTATGTAATCAAGACATACCGTGATTAATTGCGTAATTATGTAATTTAATCAGTGATATCTCTCCCCCTACTTATTAGACAATGGTATGTGGGCGCAGAAAGCTACTAACTACCTATTGTTATATTGAAAAATCAATTGAATCTTTTAAAATTATTAAAGGAACAGGAAAATCCTTTTTTCTTGTTACATGTAAAGAATGTGAAAGTATAGAAAATTATATAAGAGAACAAAAATATAAATAGAAATGTTTATTAGGAATAAGAAATTTGAAAACTTCTTTTAAAATAAAGTATGTACAAAGTGTAATATAAAAAAATCTATAAGTGAATTTAGGAGTAGATTAAAGAGGGATTATTATGTTTTTAATTCTGAATGTAAAGAGTGTGAACGAATATATGCACAAAATAATAAGGAAAAAATTTAATGAACAGCACAAAAAACGATAAAATGAAAATCCTAAACTTAAATTAACTCATCATTTATAAGGGGGTATTAGAAGAGTATTAAAACAAAACAAAGTCGAACATTAATGAAGTATTTAAGATGCTCAAAAAATGATTTTTATCAATGGATCGAATTTCAATTTTATCATGGAAGGACTTGGGAAATAGATCACACATTACCAGTTTCTAGTTTTAATTTTGAAGATGAAGTAAAAATAAAAAGATGTTTTAATTGGATAAATTTAAGATCTTTAAAAGCAAAGAAGAATTTATCAAAATCGAATAAAATAATTTTAAAAGAATATTTATTACAAGAAATTAAATCTCATTATTTTATGAATTTAGTAAATGAAACACCTTTAAATTGCGGGAAACTCCTAAAGTCTTTTTCTACCACTTCATTAGAGAAATTTAATGAAGGAACTCGGGTAATGACCGATCATAATTGTAAAAATGAAAAAGAATAGATGGACAATCCACAGCACGTCTCCTAATTTCGTTATGTTTAAAATATGGAGATTATTCAGAGACTCAACGTTGGAAGGGATGAAAATGATTGCTTAAGATATAGTCCGACTCTCTTGGAAATTTGAGAGATGTTTCGCCAGGAACTCGTTTAGATATAAGACTTGATGAAAATAATAACCCTAAACCTGGAGAAGAATCAATAAATAGAGCGGTGAATTGAATAAATTTATAAATCAATATGGTCGAGATACGACAACTAATTTTTATCTACGTGATATTTTAAAAGATTTAAATCTTAAATGTAAAATAATTATGAGAGATGAAATTATTTATTGTTTTACGTTTATTGTTTATAATAACTATTCCTCCGCCCATAAGTGTCCATCAATATATACATATATATATATATATATATATATATATATATATATATATATATATATATTTAAATATAATTAACCGACAAAATCTACTCAATTGTTAATAATTTTTAATTGAATATAATAGTAATTCATCCACTCTTATAGTACAACTCATTATCAGTGAATATTTTCATCTTTTAAGTATATTTGTTGATCAGTGAATAATTCAGACTCCATTTATTTCAAGTATTTTCCAATATTTAATTGATATTTCATCTCATCATTGAGAAATTTGCAATCTAATTTATTATAAGCAATTCTCGATTCACTGAATATTTGGTAGCTTCAATTCATATTTTCTCACTTTAATGAATATTTTCTCTCTTCAATTAATGCTTTCCTTATTCAATGAATGTTTTTTCTCTTCAACGAATATTTTTCTCTTCAATGAATATTTTCCTCTTCGATGTATATTTTCTTCATTCAAAGTATATTATCCTTGTAAGTTTTTAATATATCAATTGATATTTCATCTATTTAGTAGATATCTTTAACTATCCCACTTTGTTTTTCAGTAATTTCAATGATTTTAGTCACTTAATGTACTATCTCACCAATATTACTTCTTCACTGAAAATTTTTTTTATAGAATATAATCTCTACTAATTAAAATTCTATTTGTTGACTTGTCATTTTCAATGAAAATTTAATTAAATAAATTACATCTTTCAATAGATTAGGTTGTACTCGACAAAAATAAAATAATTTTAGGCTATGTAAATCAATTAGAGCTTTTAGGGAAATTTTATGATAATTTAAGTGATATCTAGTTTGACGAGGTATTTATTTTAGTAAATTCTAATCTTCTTTTTGAAATTTATGGTTTTAGGTTATATCTATAATTTTAGAAACACTTAATTTCTTGATAATTTATTAGATTTGACTTGATTTTAGGATTATTTTAAATAAAAGTTAAATTTATGATCAAAATGTTTATGAAACATCTATTTAAGATAATTATTTAAGAATTAGAATCAAATTTGACTGATAGATTTTGAATAGTAAATGATATTTTAATTATAATTTTATGTTTTATTTAAATAGTTGATTAAATCAGTTAATTTTTAAAAATATTTTAGTGAAACCTAAGATTTTAATTGATTTTACAGTGTAAAAAATGAGATCAATAATTACTTACATTTTCAATTTTATTGATTTCATGGATATCAATCACAAAAGTAGTATAATTTAGAAATTTTTAAGGGAATGCTCAGTGTGGTTATAAGTATAATCATTGATATATCTCTATGGGTTGACTGGTAATTTTTATTGAATTTATACTTGATTTATTGATTAATTTTAATTATTTGAGCAACATCATATATATTTTACACTAATTTAATTTATGTGGGAAATATAGAATTTATTCGATTTTAGTCATTTTTGATGAATTTTTTATTTGATTGAATTTGTTGCCAGAATCAAATTGTGGTGATTTTCGACGGAAAATGTTGGGTGTCGATAAAAATTTTGTAATACTTTAAAGAAAATTTATTTTTATTGGTAAAATTAAGATTTTTATTTTAAGGGAATTTGATTGGTTGAATACATATAGTAAATATGATCCAAATGATGAATTTTTAAGGATCTTATTCGGTTAAATATAGATTTCTAAAGAAATTTTACCTTGTAGGTTTTTACCAAAAATATGGGTATTGTTGGTGCAGTGAGGGAAAATGTGATTTCAAGGGAAATGATTGGTTAAGAAGAAATTTTGTGATATTTTAAGGAGAAATAATCTATTAAGAACAAGTTTGTTGTCATTTTTAAGAGGGTTGAGTTGGTTGAATATCTGTGTTCAAAGAATAAATATTTTATAAATGGAGAATATAGAGGAGGAATTAATAATATTTTTAAGGGGCTTTGTTCAGATAGATATCAATATGTGTGTAAATCTTTTGAGAGAGTAGAAATATTGTCATTTAAAGAGAAATGATTGTTTAAGAAGAGAATTTATGATCTTTAAAGGGGAAATAATTGGTCACGAGATGAATTTCAAGAAATTTATTCTGTTGAATATCGATATGTTGGTGATTTTTATGAAAATAATGAATATAGCCGGGATTATTGTAATTTAAAGAGAAATGATTGGTCGAGAGTCGAATTTATAGTATTTTTAAAGGGATTTGATTGGTCAAGAGAGGAATTTAATTTTAAGGGGATTTCAAGAAATTTATTAGTTTGTAAATCGATATAAGCCGGTGGTTTTTTATGAAAATAATGAATATAGCTGGGATTATTGTCATTTAAAGAGAAATGATTGGTAGAGAGTAAATTTGTTTTTAGGGGAAAACAATTGGCTAAGAAGAGAAAACTATATTGATAAAATCATATACAACTGAAAAAATTTTAATTAGAAATTTTACTAAAAAAAAATTTATTAGAAATACTTAAAAAATTATATTTTAAATTTCAAAAATTGAAAATAAATTCGAAAATAAATTAGAAATTTTATTAAAAAATACACACATAAAAAATTTGGAAAAAATTCGAAAAAAAATACACACAAAAATTAATTAAAATACACACAAAATAATTAACTTGATTACATAATTATGTAATCATGATAATCCGAAAGTAATCTGTAAATAACCCCCCCCCCCTCTATTATGCAATTTTTTATGTAGCAGTGCCACTAACTACCTACTTACTAACGGAATTTTGGAAAAAGTTTAAAGTAAATTTGTAAATGAAAATGGTGATAGGATGAGAGGAGAATTAAACATGAATAATAATTCAATTTCAAATTTTCTAACTCCAAAAACTGAAAAGGATACTGTTAATAAAAAATTATGGAAGATTCAGTTAAAATAAAAGAGATGGAATATAATAAACAATTAAATGAAATAAATACTAATATTAGTAGAATAAATTATGAATTAAGTGAAATGAGTAACCAATCATCCAAGATGAATAAACGAATAAAGGTAATTGATGCTTTCAAGAATGAATTAAGTCATTATAAAATTGAATCTTATCAACTCTTGAATGATTTCGAAACACTCAAAAAAGATGTTGCTAAAAATATACAAACATCAAACCTCAAGGATATAAAATATAATAAGAAAGCGTTTGATGATTATGCTATTGAAGAACAATCATCCTTGATGTCTTTTATAATAAAAAATAATCCAATTACACTTTTTGGGGATAAGGATCATACTTTTAATTTATTCCGCCACCATGATGATTTCTTTGTTATGTTTGTTTACAATGGTCAAAATATTGAAATTAATAAAATTAGAATAATGGGTTCAAAAGGAACATTTATTAGAGCTATAATTGGAAACAAATGAAAAACTTTACATCTTAGAAACAATTTATTTTCAGTCTCTGAACCAGTGTCTAAATTAAGTATTGGCGGAGTGGAATAATTTTAGATTTTTTAATAAATCAAGGTTATAAGGAATTTGAAAAAATAGAATTTATATATAGAAAATTAGAAAGTATGAATAATATAAAATTAGATGATTTATTTTCAACCACATAATCAAATCCAATACTTTCTGGTAGGAAATTTAAAGATTTAGAAGATTTTATATATAAAAATATAGAAGCCGTAAAATTAGACAATTAAAAATGGAACGCGAGAATAATGAACAAATAATTTATCCAACTTTTCAAGAAAGAAAGATTTATCCATCTTTGAATGAACAAAATGTTTTTAATTATATAGAAAATCTTCCAATTGAAAAAATAAAAGCTCCTATGAATAAATATTTTATTAATAATCCTTCGATTAATAAAATAAACGAATTTCTATTAGAAAAGAAAAAGCTAGATGAAAGATTAATACATTATAAAAAAATAAAATCTCGATGAACTAAAACTGATACAGGAATTAAAATTGCTTGTCTTTCAATAACTGGAATCTTGACAATTTCAAGCAGCATATTTTCTGGTATAAGTTTAATCGGTGTAGCTCTATTTGTTTCAATTATAATGTCTTCAATATTTGGAGGATCAAATGCTTTGTTACGTTTTTTAGGGGAAGGAATTTCAATTGGTTTAACTTCAAAAAAGAAAAAGATTGAAGTATGTGAAGAATTAAATCATGGAATAAATAAGTTATATTTATATCAAGTTAAAGTTTTCGAAGATGGAATCTTATCACCTACTGAAATAGAGGAAAGTGATAAAATAATAGATGAAATAAATAAAAATATTAACAACATAAAATATTCCAAAGAAGTTGAACGTGAAATTAAAAAAGAAATGACTAAAAAATTAAAACAAGAATATAAAATGAAGATCAAGAATTTATAATTTTGTAATTTGTAATTCAATAATTTATAATCTTGATATTCTTGATCTTCATTTTATTTTAATTCTTTCAGGTTTCTTATTCTTTAATAATATAACAAGATAAAAAATAAATTTTTAAAAATTTATTTTATTCATGATATATGTTTTTTAAATATCTAAATGAAACAAACTCTCGGCATTTTCCACATTGGATTTTTATATTTTCTAAAATTGAATCTTTATATTTTCTAAATTTACATTATTAAATTTTCTAAATCTAAATCTGTATATTCTTTAATCTTTTCATCAATTCGATATATTATTTCTATTAAATGATTTCCATATGGAAGTGTGGTAATTCCATCATCGAGAATCCATCTCTTGTCATAATAATTATTCAAAGATAATTTATTTTGTTTAACTAAATAAATATCATGTTTTATACCTCTGATTGCATGTACAATTTCAAATCTTGTTCTGTCTTTTTCAACACAATCTTTATACATTTCATGTGTCATTAACCTAGTCATACATTTTTGAATTCCTTTATTTTTTATATTATCACCCCATGGTTTTTCAGTAAACAAAGAATATTGTTTTGATCTAATAAATATTGCTTCATTTATTGTATTATTCGGTCTTTCATCTTTGTAAGAAAATAATTTCTAGAATCATTAAAATATTGACTTAGTATTGGATCATCTTTTATTTCTTGATCTACATCATGAGATTGAAATTTTAAAAAAACGAATCTGTATTTATTTGATGTAAGGAAATTCTATCCATAAAATATGGTTATAATACATCATAATAAGCTTCATAAATTTGCAATTTGGATAATTCCGAAATGCTAAAACCTAAATATATTGGTTTGTTGTATGCTTTTTCATAATTTCAAATTTCAACAGCTGTAAGATTTTCTGAAAATATTCTTTCGCTTTTAAATCTTGGTTTTGAAATTGTTTTTGAATAAGATTTGACATCGTGTTTTGTGAATAATTTTATATTTCTATACTTGTCTTGATTTTCCATTGTTTTACCAAAGACTGCATTATTTAAAAGTTTATAAATTGTATCAAGAAAAGTTTGTTTGTTCTTTTTTGAAATATTTCTATTTGTAATATTTCCATTAATATATGGTTCCATCCAAAAGTTTTGTTTAAAAGAAATAATATTATGTACTTTACTTATTTCCATCCCATGTCGAATATAAAATTGTAACATTCTATAATGAACCATGTAATATTTTTATCATGTTGGTCACATATTAATTTTTTAATTGAATCATCTTGTTCTTTATTTCTTTGTTTTTGCCATGGAGATAATTCTTCATAGTTTACAATTCTCTTGTGTGGTGCAAATGGAAAATATTTTGTCATGTCATGAATTTCTTTTGGATATTTTAAATCTAATTCTATAAAATATCCAATCCTTGAATCTTTTGGTGTTGACAATATTTTCTCTAAGAGTAGATTGCGCCACGTTCGGCCGGAGGCCTCTATTAATTCTTCAGTTGGATTTAACCATTTGAAACTTTTAAATGGTAAATGTTGTGTTATGATTCCTGAATATAATGCAGTTGCATCGAAATATTTTACTTGTATTGGATTGTTTAATTTTTCAAGTACATCAGATAATTCATTATCTGAAATTTGTACAAATGGTTCTTTACAATCAGTATCTTTAGAATTAAAAAAATGTTGAATATTATTAGTTGCTATTTTTCTACATCCGTGTTTGAAGAAATACCACCTCGAATATTTTTTTTATTAATAGAAACATGTCAATGTCTGTTAATAATTCTAATTTTTCTTTTGTTTGATGTAATAAATACTCCAAGCCATTGATGGAAGAGAAACAAAATTAGGAGGTTCAAGAGTTGAAATTTCTCAAAATTTTTCAAATCAATCTGCTAAAATGTACATGTATAATTTTAAATACAAATCAGTATAATCTCCCAAATTTTTACATTTGAATATTTCAAACATTGTCTGTGCTCTGTTATATTCTTCATTGGTTATATCTGAATTGTTTAAAATTGAATGGAATTTTTCAATTTCTGGAAGATTTGTTTCTTGGTATTTTTCAAATGAATCCACATAGTCATATGGATAAATTTTTTTTTGTCGACATGTTGGATAATATTTTTCATCTATGTTTCTAGAAATTAAAAATTTATTTGTTATTTTAAAATCATCATGAGCTAAAGATTTTCGTACTTGATCTAAACTTGTACGAAAAAATCTTAGAGAATCTATAAATTTAAAACAACCATAATTTAAACATATTTAATTTTCATCTGTCTTGCCGATTATTTCAAATTTATTTTTTGATTTTTCAGCTAATGATTTTATAAACATCTGAAAGCCGTAACCACTAAGATTATGAAATACAATTGGAATTTTTGTTTGTTTTTACAATTAAGATTGCAAAATTTATGAGCTGCTCCACGGTAATTATTATACTCGACAAAATGATCATGATCTCGAATTTTAATATTTAAATCTTCATTTGAAGAATTTGAGTTTTCATTTGAACTTGAATCATCTGTGAATTCTATATTGCACAACCAACATTTATCAGCTTGTTGAAATTCCAATTCTTGTTCTTCTGACATGTCTAATTCAAATTCTGTATTTTTTAAAATTTGATGGAATTCATGTTCAAGATTATTAATTGTATCTCTAAAATTAATCAAAACATTCTCTCTTCGAAATGAATATTCTAGAGATTCAATTATTTCAGGATAATTATTTTTTACATGTAATCTATAAGCTGACGGAATTTGATGTGTTAAATTTATTGTATGTGAAAAATTTATCATGAAATTCTTTTTCTTGTTAATTTCTGTTTCGAATTCATTAAAAACATAATTATAATTTTCTTGTAATTTTTTTCTATTTGTTCAACAACATTCATTGGGTCATTTATAGATTCAAAATCTCCATAAATTATAGCTAATGGTTTTAATAATTTTGACCATTGATAAAAGAAAAATTTATTATTTTTAACATTTGGCATTTTAATCTTTGCTGGTTTATTTTCAATGTAAAGTCTTGCATGTTTAACTTTCATTTTTTGTGTTGTTGTATGATTGAAACATCTTTCACAAACATGTAAATCTTTATTATGAGAATTTGAAAATTGAGTTTTTATAAACCCTTGAAAATATTTAATTCAAACATAATGATAAATATCTTGTCTTTGAAAATTACTTTTGATTATTAATAAATTAATACTTTCTGGATTCGTTCGCTCAGAAATGTATAATGGAAAAATATTTCTAGATTCTGGATTTGGTTGATGGTAAATATTTATTTTCATGTTGTTTAATTTTTCAAATTTATCAACATGTCGATCTAGAAAATAATCTGTAATTTCTAAACATTCACCTTTTACATCACTAATATCCCAAATGTAATCATTTTCATATTTTCTAAATTTTGAAACTTGTTGAGCATAAGTTTTTTGAGGATGTAAAGCTGAAAGAACTACCCATTGAAAACATTTATTATCGGCATTTTAAACATTTATAATATATTTACTTCCAGAAGTCACTTCCAGAAATATAATTTGATTTTGTTACAACTTCTTTTTCTAAAATTTTGTAAATTTTATTCATTGTATCATCTTGAGGTTTGGTGAATAAATGGAAAAATAATGACATTACTGCAATTGCTAATAAATTGTTACGAATTTGAAGTTTATTATATAAAATGTACAAATCAACACGAAATTTTAAAAGTTTAAATTTTTTCATTGCAATATTTATTTCTTGAAGAATTTTATCCTTGTTGAATAAAATGTATTCTTTAACTCCACATTCTGAATCTCGGGGCGTTCCAATTTTTACAGTTGAACGTACTGCAGAAATTCTATGTTGTTGAATTTCTTGCTCGAATAATTCTTGTTGTTTCCTTTCCAATTCTTCAAATTCTTTATTATTAACTAAGAATCTTTTCTCGCAACACCTTTACATGCTTTGTAACCAGAATTTAAAAATCTACTACCACATTTTTTACACTCTTTTGAATTTAAATTATTTAACTCATTTACTTTTATTAAATGTAACCGACTTTAGTAGGTAGTTAGTAGCACACTGGAACCTAAAAAAAACATAGGGGGGGGTATGTAATAGTGGATTAAATTTCGGATTATCTTGATTACATAATGATGTAATCAACTTAATTAATTTTGTGTGTATTAAATTTTTGTGTGTATTTTTTTCGAAATTTTTTTCGAGTTTTTGGCGCGATTTTTTTTTTTAAATTTATTTTCGAATTTATTTTTAATATTTAAAATTTTTTAAGTATTTCTAATTAAATTTTTTAAGTATTTCTAATTTTTTATCAATGTAGTTTTTATATAAGATTTTTAAAATATGATTTTTATATAAATTATATATGATTTTAAGTAGAATTTTCAGTATAATTTTATCGATGAATTTTTATATACGAATTTTAAAGATGAAATTTTTTTTCAGTATAATTTATAAAATATCATTTTTCAAAGTAATAAATTTTTAACATAATTGAAAATTTTTTATACAAGGTTTGTTTTCGGTATAATTTTATCGATGAAATTTTTTATCAATTATTTTTAAGATAAAATTTTAAGTGTATTTTAAGATGATAATGTGTATTTTAAAATTAAATTTTTTAAGAATTACATATTTTTAATGTAATCTTACAATCAATTTTTTAGTTTGATTTTGAATTAATTTTTAATAAAATTTTTAACAAAATAATTATTAAATTTTAATGATAAAATTTTTAGGATAATTTTTACAATGAAATTTTTATACATTTTGATTACGATCAAAGAAATTTAGCGTTATCAAAATAATAATAATAATAATAATAATAATAATAATAATAATAATAATAATAATAATAATAATAATAATAATAATAATAATATTAATAATAATAATAATAATAATAATAATATTAATAATAATAATAATAATAATAATAATAATAATAATAATAATAATATTAATAATAATAATAATAATAATAATAATAATAATAATAATAATAATAATAATAATAATAATAATAATAATAATAATAATTCAACCAATTAAAATCTTTATAAAAAAAAACACACAAAATAAACTCGTAAAAGATCAAAATTTATTTACATCATCACAAATCTGCTTATAGTAAGCTCTTCTTAGCTCAGCCAACAAAATATGTACAACTTCCTTCTTCTTGTAGTCTCTGCAGCATCTGCATCTAAACGGACAAGTCAACATTGAGGGATCTGCACAAACAATACAGTCGTCTAAACATTTCAAACCAGATCCTTGAACTGATTCGTAGTGCATCCGTACAATTTCTTCGATGTTGATTCCTGTCATTTGATAGATCCGTGTAGCCAAGTATTCAGGAGCACAATAGGAAAGTTTGTTTTTCATATTCGGAAAAAGTTCTTCCATCTTCATCAGAATTGTTTCGAATACGTATGCTTCTTGCTCGTCGATCATTTTTAATTTTTACAATCGTCAGAATTGAATCTATTTAAACACAATCATTGCTTAATAAATAATCTAGTATTTCTTCGTCAGTATTTAGATTATTAATTTTTGATTTTATAAAATTAAATATTTCTTGTACTAAACTGTTATATTGCAGTGTTTTTATCCCCATGACAACAACTTTTCCGCTTGCAAATACATTCACACACAGTGGATTATACTTGACAAGTCTTAATGCAGGAAACAGTTCCGGTTCGTAAATGTTTTCTGTTTTTGTGGACAAATCATACAAGTTGATTCGACAACACATGTCAATATTCAATGATAATGATTGAATTTGTAAATCTTGAATCTGATATTTGAGATCTCCTTCCTGTAATGGTCTTTTACAACCCATTACTCTGCATTTTCCGCTCTTGAAGAATAAGATTGGATATTTTCCACTTCTATCAACTACATGTTGTGGTTTTCCGGTCGGGAACTTCATTCCAGTTACTTCACATCTGCCTCTATAATTTATATTACTAATCATTTTCCAATATTAAAATAAATGAATCAGTATATCAAATTATAAACAAATTAAATTAAATTAAATTAAATTAAATGGAATTAAGAAATGATGCAGTATATCAAATTGTAGGACCTAGTGGGAGCGGAAAAACTTTATTTGTATGTAATTTATTGCAGTCAAACATGTTCAAATCAAAATTCAGTAAAATTTATTGGCATAGGGGTGCAGACGAAGAACATGGATTGACACAAAATCAGTTTTGTAAATTGAAAATGATAATAGTTAAGGGATTTGATAAAAACTGGTCGTCCAGGTTACGTCGAGGCGATGTAATAATTATAGATGATTTGTATCAAGAAGCAAATAAGGAAAAAGATTTCAATAATTTGTTCACAAAAATCAGTAGACATTGTGGAGTTACTGTTATTTTCATAACTCAAAATTTATTTCATCAAGGAGGAAGTCATCGAACTCGTAATTTAAATGTTCAATACCTAGTTATTTTCAAAAATCCTCGCGATCAAACGATTATTGATTTCTTAGCCAGGCAAGCCTATCCAAACAATAGAAAATTTTTAATTGAATCATTCCAAGATGCTACAAGCGTTCCCCATGGATATTTATTCTTTGACTTTACACAACAATGTAGTGACGATTTACGTATCCGAACAGATATTTTTAATGAAAAAGGGGTTACGATTTATAAACAAAATTGAAAACAAATAAATGATTATCAATCATGTCATTTAAAAAAAGTACTTGTCAAAAATCAAATTCAACCCAAAAAAGTTATTCGTAAAACCAAATCAAAAGTAAAGAAGAATCTAAAAAAGAAGAAGATTTTAAAAAAGAAGTGGATCAAATTATAAACAATAATAATTAGTTGTAATTAGTAAACATGAAATTTGAACGTAGTCTACCATATTTTAATGCATTGGTAAAGGCTCAAAATAATAAAAGAATAGCAATTTTACAATAGATACAAAACAGAATCCAGTAATGTATTTAATAACAGATCATTTAATCCTTCTCCTTTTAAAGAATTGATAATTCAAAATAATGAATTGGTCAAAATAACACTTGCAGATGACATTTCAAATATATCTTTTGACACAAACTTAGCTAAATCTTTGGGATTAAAACTAAGTAACTATTCGGAAAAAAAATATATTTGGCACTAAAATTCCGAAATTATTACATCATCATCAACAAATGTTCATTTATTCAAATATTATCGAACCAATAAATGTTGGTGATGTTAGAGTTCCACTATTAAAATCTATTTGGATTAAAAAATATGATCAAGGAGAAATTGTACAATTAGAAATGAAGAATCCAATGTACCTTCCAGTATCGTATTCAACTATAAACATCATTGAAATTAATATTCGAGATGATAGTGGGAAATTAATAAAATTTAGCAAAGATACCAAAACACATTTATCGTTACATTTTAGAAAAGTAAATGAATAAAAGAGATTTTTACGTGAATTTACCTAGTAATAGTTGTCCACTTACATTTCCAAATAATGAAGCTGGAAAGTTTAATGTAGAATTTCCAAATCAGATTTACTTGGATGGGGAATGGGAAGTTGCTTTAACTGAATTCACTTTTGTGTACAATAATTTTCCATTTTATAAAAATTCTCATATTAAATATATTAAGAGTACATTACATAATAGTTATGAATATTTTTATTATATTGAAGGAAACTATACAATCAGTCACAACTCTACATTTTATCTGATATATATTGACAATAAAATTTTGAACATTAATTGTAAATATTTCCCATTCAAAGTAACATTTGATAGTATTGAAGAAGCTAGTTGCTTGGGATTTAATAAAAAAGCAGTAGATTTTAATGATGAATTGAATCAGATAGGTATACCAAATAAAAAATCAAAATTAGATACTATACGATTAACTATAACTTATTATTATGATGTAGAGTATACTGAGACATTTAAAGAAAATTTATTCATTACTGAACTTTCACAAGTCACTGATCAGTTAATGACATCTTATCCCCATCCTTTCAAGTCTTGTGAAATTAAACAAGATCAACTTGTTAAAATTGAATTGGAAGAAGATGTTAAAAGTGTTAAATTTATTAAACTGTTGGCTCATAGTTTGGGATTAATTGAGGAATCTTATAGTGAAAAGATCATTGTTGGATCTAGTTTACCGACTATAATGCAAAGAAATATACAAATGATGATTTATACAAATATTATTGAACCAATTCTTGTGGGTGAATTAAGTGTTCCCCTTCTTAAATGTGTTTGGATAGAAAAACATAAAAAGACGACCTTGTACAATTCATTGAGAAAAATCCAATGTATTTACCAGTATCATCCTCGTATATAAACAATATAGAAATCAATATTCGTGATGACAGTGGAAAATATATATTTGGTAAACAAGACAAAACTTACTTGACATTACATTTCCGTAAAATAAATGAGTAATCCAGACATTGTAAACTTTTATAACACTCATCAAAATGGTGGGGATTTACCTTATTTTGTAGGTAAACAGTATGGATCTGGTTGGTTAAAAACAATTGGGCGATTTGCACTACCTATTCTTAAACGTATCGGAAATTTTGGTATGAAAACTGCTAATGACGTAATAAATAATAATGCACAACTCTTACCTGCTCTAAAATCAAATGCAATATCTGAAATTAAAGATTCTATGCCCTCTGTAATGGAACACTTACCTTCTGTTATTAACAAAGTTTCTGATGTATTTAATAAAGAACAAAAAGGTGGAACAACTAAACGTCGAAAAATTATCAAGAAACATATAAACAAAAGAATGAAAGGATATGGAACTATATTCCAGTAATGATTAGTGCAAAATCAGAATTATGCATCTTTGATAGACCATCTCCTCAAGCAGTAATTGAAAATGGTTCTTTTGAAGATATTTATCCAGTGAATTCAATTACAGATCCAGGAAACACCTCAATTCAATTTTACATTAATAGCTCTTAAACCGAATACTTGGATTTGAATGATACATTACTCTACATTCAAATGAAAGTTGTAAATAGCAATGAGGAAAATTTATCTAATGAATCGGATGTTACTGCAAACAATTTCTTTTTCCAAACTCTTTTTAAAGATGTTGAAGTAATTTTTAATTCTACTAAAATTGAAGGAAGTAATGATGTATTCGCACACAAGGCAATGATTGAAACTATTATTAATTACAATCACGATACAAAACATACTTGTTTAGGTGGAATGGGTTACGAAGAAAATGACACAAAAAGAAAAATTTGGATTTCAAAATCAAAACCAATCAGTGTTTGTTCCCCACTTCAATTAGATTTCTTTGATCAACCAAAATATTTATTACCCGGTGTTAGTGTTCAAATTAAATTAGCAAGATCCAATACTGAAAGAAGTTTAACATGTACAAAAATAATTCCACAAATAATATTATTAGATGCAAAGTTGATGGTTAGAAGAGTTCGTGTTGAACCGTCAGTTTTAGCTGGTCATCAAATTGGGCTCGCTAATAGAAATGCAATTTATCCAATAAAAAGTAAGGAAGTTGTTCAATTTTCATTGCCAATGGGATCATCTTCATTTTATAAGGAGCAAATATTTGGTGATAGACGACTACCAAATTTTATTCTTGTTGCTTTCCAAGGGAATAAAAGATATGGAGGATCGTATTTGGAAACATTTTCAATATTTGAACACTTTAATGTCAAGTCTTTAACATTAAGTAAAGGAAATGATTATCGTGAAAAATATAGTCAAGATTTTGCCAATGATAATTATAGTTCTAGTTATATGCAAAGTATTGTTAGGAATATGGGTTATCTTAATAAAAATATGAATTGTGGTATTACCTTGTCAGACTTTAAAAATAAATATCCCTTTTTTACATTTGTATTGGCACCTGATTTTGATCTTAATCAAAGTCAGTTACCTCAAAGTGGAAATTTACGATTGGATATAAAATTTGAAAATCCATTAACCGAATCAGTATCAGTACTTGTATACGGAGTATTTGAAAAAGAAATTCAAATCACATCAAGCCGTACAGTACTTGTTTGACAAACATTGTTGAATATACTATAAACCAATGTGTTATTAGTTATGATTAAAAATGAAGTAAGTATTTTAATTAATTTGTTAATTTAATTAATTTTAGTTCTATTCAGATACAAACTATTGCTAAAAAACTAATTGGAAAAAATTTTATTGGTGTTTTTCCATTGGACAAAATTCCCTATATAAATATCAACAAAGCTTTGATTGTAAATACTCAATCAGCTAATCTCGGTGGAGAACATTGGCTTGCTATTTACGTGAAACCAGATAAAATACATGTATTTGATCCAATGGGATTCTATTATCCCCTTTATTGATATCAAAACTAGAATCACTGTTGATGCCAATTGAATATAATCGAATTCGTTATCAGAATCCATTGACCAAAACTTGTGGCCAGCATTGTTTAGCTTGGTTAAAATCAATGTTCTCTAAATAAATTTTTGTATCATAGTGTTTATTACCTAATATGATTTTGTGTAGAATGGTAATGTGTGTTGATTAATACAAGTGTAGATGTGTTGATTTTGATTGGTTAAAATAAATACACACATTTGAATAAATATAAAAACATTTTTATAATTTGTCATAATTTACAAAACAGTTTAAGTAGTAAGTTTAATTTTTCTTTTTAATTTTTTATTAACATTTTACAATTTTAGAAAATGAACAACTATAATAACAAATATGTATCAAGTAATTTAAATTTTATATTTTATTACAAATTTACCTTTTTATTTTAGATAATTTATTAATTCCACAAAATAATGGATATTATCAACAAAATTATCCTCAAAACTATGAAGGAAATCAATCAAGTGAGATTTTAATTTTTAATAAATAAGTTTTTAAATTTATTTTTAGGTTTTAGTCATCAATTTTATCAACCTCAAATTTATGAAGGCAATGAACCAAGTATGATTTTAATTTTTATTAAATAAGTTTTTTAA
This sequence comes from Schmidtea mediterranea, assembly GCA_022537955.1. NCBI lineage: Eukaryota > Metazoa > Platyhelminthes > Tricladida > Dugesiidae > Schmidtea > Schmidtea mediterranea. The sequence continues at coordinate 256,032,258 of CM039680.1, read as the reverse complement.
ATTTATTTTTAGATTATATTCATCAATTTTATTATCCACTAAACAATGGTGGAAATTATCAGTATCCACAAAACAATGGAGGAAATGATTCAAGTAAGATTTTAATTTTTATTTAATAAGTGTAAACTTTATTTTTAGTTAACCAACAATATTATCCACTAAACTATGGTGGAAATTATCAGTATCCACAAAACTACGGTGGACATGAATCAAGTAAGATTTTTTTTTTTATTTAATTAGTTTAAATTTTTTTTAGTAAACCAACAATTATATCCACTAAACAATGGTGGAAATTATCAGTATCCACAAAATTATGGTGGAAATGAATCAAGTAAGATTTTACTTTTTTATTTAATAAGTGTTAACTTTAATTTAGTTAACCAACAATTTTATCCACAAAACGCCGGTGGAAATTATCAGTATCCACAAAACTACGGTGGAAATTATCAGTATCCACAAAACTACGGTGGAAATGAATCAAGTATTAATTTTTAATTAACAATTGATTTAATATTTCTTAAGATACAAATTTGCCATTCACTGATTCTCAAGAGGACAATGCAATTAATGTTCAAAAATGTAAGTATTTTATTATTAAGATATATTATTTAAATCATATATTTTATCATATATTTTTTTTAATTTTAAATTATCATGTTATATTTTTGTAATAATGAAGGACTGACGACCCTTTATTATTGAAAATAAGGGCAGACCCCTTGATTTTTTTTTGATTTTAGAATTTTAATACATATATTTTTTAACAATAATGAAGGACTGACGACCCTTTATTATTGAAAATAAGGGCAGACCCCTTGATTTTTTTTTTATTTTTGAATTTTAATACATATATTTTTTAACAATAATGAAGCACTGACGACCCTTTATTATTGAAAATAAGGGCAGACCCCTTGATTTTTTTTTTTAAATTTTAAATTCTCATAATGAAGGACTGACGACCCTTTATTATTGAAAATAAGGGCAGACCCCTCGATTTTTTTTTTAAATTTTAAATTCTCATAATGAAGGACTGACGACCCTTTATTATTGAAAATAAGGGCAGACCCCTCGATTTTTTTTTTAAAAACGTATTTTTGTAATAATAATGAATGACTGACGACCCTTTATTATTGAAAATTAGGGCAGACCCCTTGATTTTTTTTTTTGAATATAATTTGTCAACAATTATCCCAGCTCAAAAATTTTTTATTAAAATACTAGAGGTAAACTTTTTTTTTAAAATAACATGTTTACTATTAATTACAAATTATAAAAATAAACAAAACTTTACAAAAGATAAAAAATTTATTCAACAACATTTAGAATTTTCCAAATAGGTTTGATAATAGAATTGTTAATCTTGACTCCTTTAATAATTATCTGTATTTTATATTTTTTATTATCTTGTACTTGATCCTTCAATTGACTTTCACAATTAATAAATGAAAATTTTTCATTAAAAACCATTTCGTTATTCAACAAATGTAGTATATCTGAAATATTTTTTCGATCTTCCTCTTCAATATTTCCAATCATAATATTGTATTCATAAGCTTTTAAATCAACTGATTCCTAAAAAATAATTAATCAAATTAAATTAAAATAAACATTACTTTGAACGTATATGTAATAGGAAAATTTAAATAGTTCATACTGTATTGAAGGTATTGAACAGGAGGCTTAAATGTCATCCCAATAACAGCTGTACTGTTTTCTTCTAGGAGTATTTCATATACTTTTGACATTGTTGCTTTTTCATCAAAAATATTTTTATTTATAGCAAATAAATGATTTTTATTGGTTGCATACATGCGCATTTATTTTAATAATTAAATTAATTTTGATTTTATTACTAGGTAAATTATATCCAAATTATTGCCAATTAACTGTGCATAATAAAATAAAATGTCACAAAAAAATGGAAGAGTATTATGGTAAAAAATATCATAATACAATTTATTTTATATGTCCCGTATGCATAACTTCCCAACCCATTCCCTATTTAGATTTTTATGAACATCATAAAAATCATTTGCGACAGTTTGATGTTAAAAAAATTAAATTATTTAAAAGACCCGTAACAAATAAATTAAGCAGCATCCAAATTACCCCTATAAGTGAACCCATTAGAGAACATACAACTGATTTTATAAATAGTATTTTTGATAATAGTATTTCTGTAAATGATAATATTGGAATGGCGAATGAAACAATTGAAGCTGACGAAGACATTGAAGCGGACGAAGATAATGAAGTGGACGAAGCGGACGAAGATAATGAAGTGGACGAAGCGGACGAAGATAATGAAGTGGACGAAGCGGACGAAGATAATGAAGTGGACGAAGCGGACGAAGACATTGAAGCGGACGAAGCGGATGAAGATAATGGATCGATTGATTCATGGCTTAGAGCAATTGAAGAGATTGAAGATATTGGATCGATGGATTCATGGGATGGAGAGATGGAAGAGGTACAAATGGGGCAAAATAACAATATACAAATAGGAGGAAATTTACCTATAATCCAAAGTGACTTACGAGGTACACATAAAATAATTAGTCTAGATACGACCAACTTGAACATTAAAGAAATTGTTTTTCCCATAGAGATAATAAACAAATTAAGAGAGATAATACATGAACTTAGTTATGTAAAAATTCAATTTGGAATAGAAATTGAATTTGAGAAAGATGGAGAAATAAAATTAAATAATATAAGCAACAGTGCAAGACCACTTACCCAATCATTCTTTGACGACGGTATACAGAAGATCAATGAAAAGATATCTTCAATAACAGAGTTAGGGAGTAGTTGGGTTATTAGAAAAATAACTGAAATTTACTTTATAGTAACAAAAATAAGTAACATCAGTAGGTTATGTGGTAGAAGATATATTAAAACACCAAAAAAAATTGGCTAACAAAAAGTGTATAACAAATGTAAAAAATAGTGATAATTTATGTTTTATCTACAGTATATTATCAATACTTAAAAAAGATGAGATTATTAGGCAGCATAGAAATAGAATTTATAGTTACACAAAGTATTTAAATGAATTAAATTATGACCCAAATGATATGCCCATGAAATTAAATGGTATTCGAAAATTTGAGTCCAATAACGAAGGACTAATAATTAATATATTTAGTTATGATGAAACAGCAAAACCCGAACATGATGACTTTGTTTTAAAACAACCATTTATAAACATAATACATAGGTCCAAAATTACTGAAGGAACAATTATTAATTTATTGTTATTAAATAAAGGAGAACAATATCATTATGTTGGGATTACATCTCTAAATAGGTTTTTGAATTGTAAAGATAAAACAATAGATAGAATTCAATCATTATGGTGTCATAGATGTTTGAATGGATTTAGAAATAAAAAAGCATTGGACAAACATGAGATATTATGTATGAGAAATCAGTTAGGGACAACTTTAAATACTTTCCCTGAAAATAAGTTTATTAAATTCACAGATTGGTCCAAAACTGTAACCCCACCATATGTTATATATGCTGATTTCGAATCTGTTTTGCCAAAGGACGATGTACACCATCAAATACATTTACCCATTTCGGCAGGACTTTTGTTAATAAATAATTTTGATGGGAGTACAATATACAAAGAATTTATAGGTGAAGATTGTGTTGAACAATTTTTAAAAACAGTTGAAAAAATAGCAAAATATACTGTATTACCGTATTATTATAAAATGGGAAATAAAACAATTAAGGAATTAACCAACATACAACAGATTCAATTTGATACATGTATAAAATGTTATCTTTGTTTGAAAGATATTGTGGATCCGGTGAGAGATCATGATCATTTTACTGGGGAATACTTGGGTGCTGCTTGCAATGAATGTAATATTAATAGAAAAATAAATAAAGTTTTACCAATTGTTTTCCATAACTTAAAGGGATATGATATGCATCATATATTAAAATATGGATTGAGTAAATTTAAAAATTGGGCTTTAGGATGTATTCCAATAACATCTGAAAAATTTATTTCATTAATTGCTCACTTGGGAAAAATTAGTGTGAGATTTATTGATTCGTATCAATTTGTAAATGATTCTTTAGCAAAAGCGGTTAAAACTCTGACAACTTTACCATTGACTCGATCAGCTTTTACAGGGACTATAGTAGATGAAAAGGGAATCTTTCCGTACAATTTTGCTACTAGTTTAGATGTTCTTCACGATACTTATGAGTTACCACCGATTTGGAAAGGTGTCACTGAGGCTGAATATGAAAAAGCTCTGCTTATTTGGGATGAAACTAATTGTAGGACTTTACTTGATTATATGAAAGTTTACCTGAAACTAGATTGTTTTCTTTTGGCAGACTTTTTTCAACAATTTCGAGCGAAATCTATAGCACATAATAGATTAGAACCTTTAAATTATTTTGGAATTCCTGGAATGTCGTGGTCTTCTGCTTTAATGTCCTTGGATGAACCTATAGAATTAATCACTGAAAATGAAATGTTTAGCTTTTATGAGGGAGGTATTAGAGGTGGTCTTACTTTTGTTAATAAGCACTATGTTAAAACCGACGAAAACACAGATTTACTATATATTGATATTAATAATTTATATGGTTGGGCTTTAAGTCAACCATTACCTTGTGGTGAATTTAATTGGATATTTGAAGGATTTGATACAATATTATCTGATTGTTTGACTTTGGATCTTGAATCTTTATCATATGGGTATACTCTTGAAGTTGATCTTGAGATTCCTTAGGAACTTCATGTTAAGTTAGCTGATTTTCCAATTGCAGCTGAGAAAATGAAACCTGAGGGTTCAAAGGTTGAAAAATTGTTGCTGACTCATTATCCTAAATATAACTATGTAATTCATTGGCGATTATTAAAATTATACATGTCTCTTGGTGTTAAAGTGACACATGTTAATCGCGGAGTAAGATTCAAACAGTCTAATATTTTTAAAAAGTATATTGACATAAACACTGAACTTCGAGCTAAAAGTACAAATACACTTGATAAAAATTATTATAAGTTGTTAAATAACAGTTTATATGGAAAAACTGTTGAAAATCTGAAAAAGAGAATGAATTTGCGTCTTTGTACAACTGATAAAAAACTAGTCACTTATACTTCAAAACCTACCTTTAAAAAATCAATAAAAATTGACAATGATCTTATAGCTGTGTTGTTAAATCCTGATTCGATATGTTTAGATCGACCAAGCTATATAGGACAATCTGTGCTTGACTTGTCGAAACTTAGAATGTATGAGCTTCAGTATAAGGACTTGGAAAAATATCGACAACAATTTAATTGTGAGATCAATATAGTTGCTGGAGATACAGACTCTTTCTTCTTGGAGATTAAAAATTGTAAACTAGATGTTCTTTTGTCTGAAATGGTTAAGGATAATCTTTTGGATACATCTAATTACTCTTCTACTCATCCACTTTATTCTAAAAAACTTGATTCGGTTATTGGAAAATTTAAGGACGAAAGTAAGGGAGAAGGTTATGACGAATGGGTTTTCCTTCGACCAAAATGTTGCAGTTTGTTAGGTAAATCTTCTTGTCTAAAAGCTAAGGGTATATCGTTAAAGGATACCGGTCTAACACATAAAACTTATAAAGAGTGTTATGAGAAAAACTCAGTCTTTTCGGTACCACAATTTAGAATAGGATCAAAAAATCATCAACTTTATAGTTTTAAAAATAGTAAAGTTGCACTAACAAATAGAGATGATAAAAGGGTTTGGGTGGGTAAAAATAAAAGTTTAGCATACGGGCATATAAATATACCTCGAGAAATTGACGTTGATGAAGAAATTGTCGCTGTTGATGAACTTATTGGAGAAATAGAATCATGTGACGAAAATATAACAGATGAAATTCAGCAACATAACTTCGAGGAAGAACTAATAGATATAGATGATGTGCAGTTCTCTGACGATGATGAAGAAGATGAAGATTTTTATTAAATAAACATTATAGTATAAATTTGTTTTTGTTTTTTTATTTTTTGATTAATTTTTATTACATACTTTATGGGTTTATTTTATGTGTTTATAGTTTTTTTTTTTTTTATAAAGATTTCGATCTTTTACGAGTTTATTTTATGTGTTTATAGTTACGTCACTTGACCACTGGGCAGTCGCACACTTATTATGCCACTGGTCAGTCACATTTATTATGTCACTGGTCAGTCACACTTTTTATGTCACTGGTCACTACTCGGAGACTAGTTACCCTACTGTTATTATGTCACGTAGTTGTGGACCAACACATCTACCTTCTAGAACCTTCCACATACTTACCTTCTTAAACATTTCACACACACACCAACCAACGATCAACGATCCGGACTCCTCCATACCCATCCATACCAATCCGCACCCATCCGTACCCATCCATACCCATCCATACACATCCGTACCCATCCGTACCCATCCGCACCCATCCACACCGATCCACGCCGATCCACTTACCAAAATAACTCACTAGTACTATTTAAAATTTTATTAATACAACAAGTTCTTGATTTATATGAATTGAAGTGATTCTGCTTGGAATCAGCCAATCGAGGAGGTTGAACGATCGAGATAAAATTTTCGGTTTATTATCATTTAATTTTGAGAAAAGTTTTGTCTCAATAGAGTTCCACTCCTCGAAATTTCTCTGGCTTTACTGATTTTCATCGGTTATCTGATCCGGCTTTGCGGTATAAGTCATATTCGAGGGTTTGACATAAAGAGCAGATTGCAGATATTTGAAATAAAATCCATAATTACTTCAGATGAGACAATTTGGGATTTAAGAAGATCCATCAATCTTACAACTCAATTGCTGAAAATCGAAATGTTTCTCCAGCGGATCTAATTGGCTCGAAAGAGCATCATTTGAAATTGTTTGGTTTTTCATTTTATTTTAAATATATTATTTTTAAAACAAAATAAAACTATTCTATTGTTTTATTTTGAATTTGAAATTATTTATAATAAAACTTTAATTGAGAATATTATAAAAATAATTTTTAATCAAATTAAAAATCAATTTATTGGCTTTTTAGAACGCCAGTGACATGATAATGCCATTTTCTTGAAGAATTTGCGATGTTACTCATTGCGCATGCTTTTACCAGACCAGCGACTTTTTCAAAAGGAACTCCCATCTTACCAAGTAGATCATAAGATGCTGGGGAACAGATCCCATAGAACCGATTATACAAGTAAAGATTTCAACAGTAAAGCTAGGTTTGGCAGCCTGTATTTGTTTTTTTAAAGAATCATATTTTGCCAAATTTTCCTTATTCACAGTTTCAAACGTGACCAAAGAATCAAAAGGACATTTAATATCAACCATAAGAATTGTCTTTTTCTCATTATTAGTTATAATCAAATCGACTCGTTCTTTAGAGTTTGATACCAAGGAGCAAGTGTGGTCCACAACAACAATCAGTGAAGGACTTTTCAAATGATGTACTATTTGTTGAAGGCAATCGTTGTGACGATTAAGTGCAAGAGTAAGATGAACCTTGCAATTTTGCAAAACATGTGGCAACGTTTCATCTTGGTTATGGCAACGCCTACACAATCTATTCTCACCTTTTATATAGGGTTTTGCAAAATTAGCCAATGTGTTTGTTCGGGCACGATGAATAAATTTCCAATGATCCTCTCGTAATTCTCCTTTAAATATTGCTCTATTAATATTAGGGCACAGATAAAATGTTGATGAATTACTAATGTTACTGTTTTTCCATTTAGTAAAATATGAATCATAAAGAGCAAGATGAAGAACTTTCGAAACCGAACGACAATCAAAATCAGTCAATATTATTGTTCCTTTCAAAGCTGTTGTCAGGCGAAGAATTGGCTTATCATCCAACACTTCAAAGGATATTGTAATATTATGGTTTTTTTCAAAAAACCGAATCGCTGTTCTAGGTCAAAGAAACGAGTTTTTTTCCCAGAGTGCTTTTGAATAATATCAGCTTTATTAATCCAATTGAAACTGTCTTGGAGTGATGGGTTATTATTCCCAAGCCTAGGTCCAGTGACAAATTTTAAAGAATCTATATTAATACGTTTTGTAAATTCACAATTAGCAGTAAAAAGTCTAAAAAAGTGGCTTATAGTTTGTGTGTGATATTCATCCAAAAGATCAGTGCAAGATGCGCCTCCATTTTCAATCGAGTTATAAAAGTAACTGATTTCAGAATTGTTAGGTAAACTCATCATTTTTCTCAAATGACTACGAAGTTTTGTAGTATTGTTACAAACATTTGCAGAAAGAGCACTAATTTTAATTTCTCTCGTTCTAAATGGGAAGGTTAGGCGAGAGTGAAGGAAGGTCTTATAAGCTTTCAACTTTTGCCAACCGCACAAATCGGAATCCGCTAGCCTTTTCGCATCACTGACAACCTTGTTCAAGATTTCATAAGGACTTTGGTTAGCATGCTCACCTATTGGAACTCCAAGATATTGATAAAATTCTTTACTCAATAATTTCTTTATTTTTATATTATTAATTGAAATTTCACTAATCGTGTCGACATTTGGCAGTTGAATATATGCACACTTTTCAGGTCTATATTCAAATCCAATTTCACGAGCTACATCAAAAGCAATGTTTAAGATATTTTGCAAATCATGAGTATTATTAGCAATAAGAGCGATATCATCAGCATAAGCAAGAACTTGGATTGAAGATTCACCAATTTTGAAAGGTTTTACTTTAGAAAGAGTAACAGCTTGAAGGACAGGATTTATTGCAATGGCAAACAAAATCATTGAAAGAGGGCATCCTTGTTTGACGCCCTGCTTTATAGGAATATTCGGAGTAACAATTGGACCACATGTATAGTATGAGCTAGTTTCAGTGTATGGAAGTTTCAAGGTGTTTGTGAATTTTTCACCAACTCCAATGTGTCGTAAAATCTTCCACATGTAATCATGGGGTACACTGCCAAAAGCGTCTTTTATGTCAAGAAATGCAATTATGATAGGTGTATCCTTACTATATTTCGAGTGCTCAAGACAAGATGAAAGTACAGAATTGTGTTCTACACAACCATCATGCACAGAACCCCCTTTTTGTCCGATATGAAGTAGATTGTTTCGATTTACCCACGATGTTAAGCGTCTAGCTAATATTGACGCAAATATTTTATAAACAACGAATAACAAAGCAATTGGTCGCCAAGAAGAGATCAGATTATATTTATCACCTTTATCAGGTTTAGGAATCATTAGAGTTTTAAAAGATTTCCAAACGTCAGGCATAGTATTTTTCGTGATGATTTTGTTGTAAAGAAGAGTCAACAATTTACCTTATGGGTCAGAATAGCAATATCGTTATATTTAATTCCATTAATTCCAGGAGATGTATTATCAGGTCTTTTCAGTTCAAAAATAACCTCTTTATCTATAATTGGTCGAAGTAAAAGAGTATTTTGAGATTTTAGACCAAAGTTTAAAACATTATCATAACTTTTAATTAGCGGATCTTGATGGCTAAAATTACCAATGTGATCTTTAATTGTTGGCCTCTCGTTTATTTCATCGTTAACTAAAATGTTGTATACCGTCGTTTTCATATTTTGATTAAATGATGATTTGAAGTTAGTTTTTGGTGGTGGAACTTTACTGGTTTTATTTCCTAAAATGATCTACTGATTTTAGTTACACTTGTTTCTTTACGAATACGTATTTCATTAATAATAAAGTTACTAATTTCGTTTACACTTGCGTTTTGTAGGGTTAACAGATTCTCATTTATCAAAAGTATGCGTTGATTTAATTATAGCTTTACATTTGTTTTATTATCAGATAAATTCTTTATCGAATCCTTTATAATATCTTGTATAGTCGGTAATAAAGACTTTATGACATTTCCAATATCACGGAGATTAATATTTTCCAAAGACAAATCTAAGGCATAGTGTTTGATAATGCACATATGAGAATCCTACTAACAAGACCAGAGCCCCGAATATCATGAGGACAGTTACCAAGTAGTTTACAAAGTTCCGGAGTTTCTTTGATTTCATTGATTTTAGTCAATAAAGAGTTTGCTGTACAAAGATAAGGAAAGTTTGGAAGTAAAGATGAAGGATTAAGTAGATAATGTTATTCAGAGTTGTAGTCGATGATCATCAAAATTTGCCGAGCTTTAGAAGGAGCAATAATGGCAAATACAATTTTTGCTTTCATTAAATTTTTCAATATTTAAAAATTCATTTAAGTATTGAGTGCAATCATCCAGTATTGCTGTGGTCATTGTATTGTTTAAAAAAATGAAATTTTCGGATAAGTTCAAATTGATGAAAAAGTTTGTTAAAATGTTTTCTGTAATCTACAATTTATTAAATTCAAATTTAACTCTACAACGTCATCGTACGAAATCCTTGATTGATATTTACATAGCTTTTATTACTTTATCTCTAGTTGGGAAAACATTTCCCAGAAATAAATCTTCTAAAATATATAAAGTAGTAGCTGTGATGTAGGGTCATCAGAGAACATTGCAAAGCGAAAAAGAGTAATGAGATTTTCTTAAAATATAATGTTTTTCAAGAATAAAGTTTATTCGAGTAATCTTTTATATTCCTCCTAATTCTAACGCCTTCCGTTGATATTTTGGAGAAGATCAGAACGTTCAAAGATGTAACTGAAGAAGGCAAACTGAAACAAAGAAAAGTAGACACCAATTAATTATGTTGAGATATACCAATTGGATTATTTTAATCCCCTTAAATTGTTAAGAACACAATACGACTATATAAATATGTTTGAGCAATCAAGTTAATTGTTAGCTCTGAAAAGAACAACACTCAGATTATTTCGAAACCATTTTTAAGAGATCGAGACACAGCTTTTTCTGAGTCAGCGTTTATAGTTTCATAGCTTTGAGGTGGGTTTTATTTTTGTGCTATGCTTGTTTAAAGTTAATTTATTAGGATATGATCTTTAGAATATCACCCCCGATGAGTTTTGTATTATAATAATTGAAAAACTTGAATTTCGTAAATCTCTTTCCTAATATTCATAAATAAAATCACGGAAAAATAGTAACCTATTCTTTGCACACAATCCCATCGCATAAGCGCAAATGTAAGGTCCACATCAAATTAATTATTTTGATATTGCAGATTTATAGGATGATCAATTAATTTAATTTGAAGGTCAATTTAATTATTTAATTCAGAATTAATTTATGAGCTCTTTCATTATTTTTCAAACGTTCGTTAATTTAACAGGGTCAATAAAGAAAGTTACAAAGACTTTCAGTATGAACAAATAAAATCAGTGGCAGTTGTTAATGTTAAGTTGGTCCATAAGATAAACTTGAGCCTCATATATATTGTTAGGATTGGATTAATAATATCTGTGGTAATTATTTATATAAAATACTCGACAACTACAGAAACATTTAAGGAAAAGCGA